>CM077511.1:1750261-1800087 GCA_039654745.1 Houttuynia cordata
TCCTTCAACACAATACTCTACCTTAGTTTAAATATCCCAGATGCCCCACAATATCATGTGTTATAAGAAATTATATTGTGGAGAGGGTATTGTTTGTCACGCTCCGAAATCCCATACCTCGACCGGAGTGTGGAAACCAACAAATGAGATACAATTCGAGGTAGAGATCCTGGGCACGCGATCGAACAGTCGATTTCCCAACCGATTACAATCATCTCAAAAGGATGTGTAACCGATTATGCCTGCAATCAGTGTAATACAATAACAGACATCATTAAATAATATGAAATGAATTTACTTAAAAATAATCCAATGATGATTCTTCAATAAAACTTAAATAGAATAAAACTATAAGTATATGGCACACAATTGCCAATAATGTCATAAGCATCAATAAAAGCAAAGCAAATAACTAAATAGTCTTTAAAACTCTTCACGACGCCTGCAATCCGCATTTCCACTACTGCACTTCCTGATCTCAATTTTCATTTGCGCCTGCATCAGAGGATGCATGAGTATTTCATAGAAACACTCAGTAGGATGTAAAAACCCACTGAATTAAAACAAGTAGTATGAAGAGAAATAAGAATAACAAAGGATCGTGAACATTCCACAACATCTGGACTGAACCAAGGTCTATACTGAAAGGTTAGTCAATAATAACAATCCTAACTCGCAAGTATAGGAAAACATTAATAAGACTCCGAACAAACATGTGTAAGGAAAGAATAACAATCATATCAAAGGCTCCAGACATCTAAAGTGAAAGGAGATACAATTTCTACTCGCTGAACTGGTCACTCGCAAGTGACTAAAATAATATACTAGAACCCCACCCTAGGGATCCTCTCTTTAGAACCTTGCCATGCGTCTAGGATGCTGGCCCCACCAGTGCTTACGGACACAATGGGCAGAGACAGAAGACCTTCCGTAATGCCAACAATCTAACGTACGTATAGTGTCTCCCTTCGGGCAGTATGGAATCGCAACTCCATAAATATAAATGACCTCGCAAGATCTAGCAATGGCTTAATTGAGCATACTATGAATCCACCAAGGAGAGAGTCTCGCAAGATCTCCAGAGGAAGAAACAATCATGTAATCAATATAAGCAATATCTTAAAGGAATAGAGGTCGCAACACTCTAAGATCATAAGGTATCTCTTACTATAATAGCCTCTCTCACGGAATATGGATAGAAGTGTCAAAGTCTTTGGTCAACACATAACTCACTCATTGGAGTAGCATAGAATAACAAGCTTCGCAAAGGCATGCAAATCACTCTTGGAATAACAAGACCACCCAAACACTTCGAATAATAACAACTCACCCAAAGAGTACCATATAATCAATGCATACCTTTCATGCTCAACCCTAGATAGAAATTTCACATACACATTAGAATTTTATAATACAAATATCAGAGATACGAAACCAAAGAATCTTAGATGATTTGAATTCCAAGTGAAATATCAAACCGACATCAACGCTTCAAGGTAGATAGTTGTAAATCACTTGATCAAAGGATTATCCTTCCTAATTAGATTACTTCTAACCTAATTCTTATTGTGATATTCCATAAGTATATAGTCCAATTACTGGTATTGACATGTTAATTATCATCATATCATATTACATGATGTTATTTGTATACTTAGTATTTTCTCTTAGATTTAGCTCACTGCCTCCTACACAATAGTCCTCTTTCGACGGCTACTGTGCTCTGTACAGTAATACTTAACCTCTGAAATTTTTACTAGTAATATCCTCATGAGTCTAGTTTCTAACCCCACTAATTTTATATTTTTCCGATTTTATTTAAATTAGGTATGAATTATTTATTACAGACTGTCAGCACAGAAATAGTTCTGGCCGAGATTAAGACTCTTAATTAAACTTGATTATCTCACTTAATAACACATTATAGATGATAATATATCATTGACAAACCATATACTCCCCTCCTAGACCAATCACAGACCCTAGGATTATCTGGAATTACTAAAGTACACCCCTTCTCATTCCTTTACATATAACACAGTTTTAACTATTAATACATCCCAAATAAGACAATTAATGCAAGACACACATTAAGAACCAAAAATCAACATGGAACATGGTCAACCAAGCAATATCAGAACTTCTAGTCTCTGGAAAATTAATAAAGCATCAGACTTTATGTATGAATTCCCATCTAAAAACGGAGCATGAATGCACATATGATTATGATGCACCACGCATAGAAATAATGACACAATTCATTCATCTCACAAGAATCAAAGCAATACTCTAAGGTACTGAATCAAAACACTTATAAATATCATATATCAGAAGAGAGGAAAGGGAAAAAACCATCCTACACTTAATTCACCGAAGATTTTGCTTTTTTACGCGTTGCTCGTCTCCTCCGTTTCCTCCAAAGCTCCCGCTCCAAACTCTTGCAAACTCCCACCAGAAGAAGCCTTATAGGAGGTGGGTGAACATGGGAAGGAGAAGGGAAAGGTCTTTGGACGTTCTAGGGCTAGGTTTTGCAATAGCACAAGCCAACTCTCTAGGGTTTATATAGAGTTTGGGGAGAATCCCTTCTTAAACTAATTTTCCATATCATGGACACTTACTACCAATGAGAAGGCCTCAAGATCTTTCTAGAGACGTGCAATTTAAATCCAGTTGGGATTTAGCATCTTTTCCATGCAAATCCACCCCAAAAATAAGCTAGAAATCGCAAAACCGCAACCGGTGATCGATCAGCGATACGGCGATCGATCGTCGCATTCGCTTTTCTAAACTACCGCGTTACAGCCGATCGATGGCAATTATTGCTGATCGATTGCTTTACCCGAACCATAACAATCAATAATCACAGTAACTATGACCGATTCATTTTGATAAGCGGTCGATTGGTTCAATTTGCCGATCAATCGTTTGTTCTGGCGATCGATCGCAGCCACGCCCAAACAAAATTCAATTTATCATATCTTTTCACTCCGAACTCCAAATCGCGCATAGTTGGTGGCGTTGGAAAGCTCTTCTCATCAACTTTAATTTCCATAAGGCAAAACATAACCAACTCAAACATTAAGAGGGTCAAATTTCCGTTTTAATATACTTACTAATTTTTTCAGGTGTTACATTGTTAGACTTAGGGCCAGTGTAAACTTGTTACCTTTCTCTATTTAGGAGCAACTTGACTTAGGAGAAATGAAACCGACTACTATAAACACTGAAACTTGCAGACAGATCAGTTAAAGTCCCACGTAGTGTTATTAAGGATGTTCTTGTACAGGTTGATAAATTCTTCACTATCATAGACCCTATTCAAAATCCTAGTAGTCAAATTCCTTTGATTTTAGGGAGGCAATTCTTGGTCACATCCAACAATATCATAAATTATAGAAATGGTTTTATGAAGTTGCCTTTTGACAATTTGAAGGTCAAAACTAAATGTCTTTAATGTTAGACAACAACCACCAGATGTTGATGATATTTTGTAGTGGATATGATTGAAAGTCTAGTGGAGGATGCATTCCCATATATTTGTTGTTATGACCCACTTGAAATTTCTATAATTCATCATGATGTGAGAAGTAGGACCACAAGTGGGATGAACATTGCTTTAAATGATACTGGATGAGTTGCAAAGTTAGGAATTTGTCTTGTTGAAGACAATAAACTTCGCACTCTTGGGAGACAACCCAATTTATTTATTTAGTTTCTTAGCTTATGTTAATTTTGATGTTTTGCTTTTACATTGTGGGGATATTTCACTCTAGGTTTTAGGTGGGGGTGGGGGGGGGTAGTATACATGTTTTTGATATTTTTATGCTAACCTTTCATTCTTAGTGTGTGTGTGTGCTTTCATTGTCATACATCCAACAAGAGGTTGCCTCTACATTAATGTGATATCTCTCCGACACTCCTTTCCCTTTACTAGACATTGTAGGATATCTTCTTATTAGCATTGAGGACAATGCTTAGTTTAGATTTGGGGGTGTAGATTGACATTTCACGTTTATTTTCATTTACATAAAAAACATAGAAATTAGTTTTTAAGTTGCTTTTGTTTAAGATTTTTTATAGTATATATCTCTTCTATTCGTACTTCAATTTTTAGAGAGGTTAATTTCCATAGAAAGTGTGAGTGAATGAGAATGAAACACTTAGATATGAAGTTTTGATTCTTATACAATCCTCTTGAACTCATGCGCATCTATTTTCCAAAAATCATTTACACACATCAGTTACACATAGAAATACAATCTAGGAATTTATTAACTACCATTTTTAGCGGGATGTCTTTGGTCAAGTTTATTTTTAAAAATGTGGTATATTTAAGCTTCAATGATCATGATAGACCATTTGTTTAGCTTATGGTGGAGATGGTTTGAAAATTGGTTGAATGTATAATACACCTAAAAAAAATTATGAAAAAAAAGTGAAAAATGGGAGATAAAGAAGTTTGTTACTATCTCCAACGAGTAACCGGGGCCTTTATGCCTCAATAACCTGACGGGTTCGCATCAAAAGTTTGAGGTTATGAAAAATTCTATCAAAGCTGTTAGGCTTTCTGGTCTATCAGATTTGAAGGGTTAATCTGTAAGGGTATCTTAAAACCTAGTACACTAAGCCAACTGGTTGGGAGTCATTAGCTGCCTCTTTTGTATTCTACACGAGCCTTGTAGTCTAGTAGAGCTAGGCATTGCACAGTCTTCACAAAAAAAAATGGTGTATTATGCTTTTATATCCTATAATGTGGACTTATGGTAGAAGATGCTTAAGCATTAGTTCTATCGTGATACTTCAAGATAAATATGCCATAGAATTATTCTGGGTTATTGTGCTCGACTGTAACTTGACTAATGGGGCCTCATTAGAATGTGTGGAAGAAAAAAATTTATATTGGCTTTGTGAACAATACTTATATATCTATATTGAGCAAATATTTCCAAGATGAAAGTGTGTAACATAACCACTAATTTGAGCGTCTTTGTGCTTAAGTTGTTTATTTACACAAGTATTATTGGTTAGACTTTTTAAACGTAATTGCATGTATTTGAAAGGATATATAAAATTTTATTATTTTAGGTTACATGTTGGGTAGCATTGTTTGTAAACCCTCACAAGACAAAGCTCGTCCAACTAGAGACACCTAGGGGTTTAAAGGCTTGCTCATATGCTTAGTGTAATCATGTTTCCTACGACAGTGACATTTATTTTTCTCTTTTAGTTAGTTGTATTATTTTATGTTTTGCTCGGGAGTAGCAATGTAGGTTTGGGAGGCATTTGATATACCGGAAATATATGCATTTTATACATCTTTTACTTAGTTTGCTAGTGTCAATTGTTAATTAAATAGAAATAATTAGGAATATTTAATGTTAATTAAATAATCAGGAGTTTATATCAATTTTTTATAAATATGCTTAATTGAACAATTTAGATGCATTAATTTGATTTAATAAATTTACAATTTATTACACGTCTAATTTGAATTTAATTTTATTTATGTAGATTTCATGAGCTCAAGTTGCAGATATGCAGTTATTTCACATCAAATGAGTTTTTATGCGAAGAAATCAAACATAGAAGATTTGATAGTTACAGAGGTCTGTAGTAGGTTTTAAAGTCTCCAAAATACATTAAACCGGAAGATCAAGTGCAAAGAAGATCTAAGCCGCTGATTTGCATACAAAGAGGAAGGCGAGTGTTCATTTAAAGTAAAGAGCGTCCAAAAATGATCCAACGGGCCGAGAGCAATACAACAGGGTTTTAAATGAAAAAAAAAAGAAGAGACGGGTGCTCGACCTCTCCTCGGGCCGCCTCGAACAGACAAACAAAGAAACAGAAGAGCGAAGCCGAAGAAGGACACAACTCGATTTGGGAGGCTCAATGTCTTGACGATGGAAGGTAACTCTGGTTTGGAATATACTTGATTCAAAACCTAAATTGGATGAGGCATGCTCGTGCAAGAAATTTTGGCTAAAATTAGAATGTTCAAAGGAAGGATTCATTTCGTGCTCAATTTGAATAAACTCAAACCTAGGAAGGAATCAAAAGATTTGGACTGGTTTGGATTTGGGCGAGATTTGAGTCCATCCATGGGTTGGACTTTCTGCTGCCACCACGGTTTTAGATCAGCTCAAATTTGAGAGGATTCGAGATATAGAAGAATAAGCTTGATCTTCATATGGGATTTGGAATCAGAAAAAGGAAATTTTTGGATTGTGCTAATTGGAAGGACTAGATTCAAGCTGGGCATTTGGACGTCTATAAAATAGACGATGAAGATGATGCACAATAGTCCCTCAACCAGAGAAAAAAAAAAGAACGGTGGCTCATGACGAGCAATTACATAAGGGAAACGTGCTACATAAAAATACTGCAAAGAGACGAGTCGAGAGACTATCTCATGTTTGATTTTTAGACGACGACGATGACTCCAAAATTAAAATAGGCTTTCTCTTTTCTTTCTTCTATGGCTAGCTAGATTTTATACACTAAGGTTAAGATGAAGCTCTAACCAATTTGATTAATCTATGTTATTATACTCTCAATTTTATTTGATGTATTTTTATTTCCTATGCTTAATGAAAATTTTACTATGTTTTATTCCATTTGTTGAGAGAGAATAAAGTGGATTTATAAGTAAAGTTAAACTAAGGGATTGATAATTTTTTAGAGATCTTAGTATATTCCAAAGTATTTTATTGAATAAAGATTAAATTTTTACGTAGATCTTTGCTCAAGAGAGATAGATTTATTAAATTGGTATTAATTGTCATAGTTCCAATGTCCAAGAGGGCTGCACAATTTCTCTTAATTATGCGTGTGTCTGACAAGAGCACAAATAATTTATCAATTAAAATTGTATGAACCTTACCAGAGGGGAATTAATTTAGTTAGGGTGGATTCAAAAGCCTTGGTGTCTTCGAACATTAGATTTCTTCATTAAATTTTATTGCTTTAATTAATTAAAATATAATTTTTCTGTTAGAATTAGTTAAGCATAATCTTAGAATTAGGTCGAATTAAAAATTCAATTCCTTGTGGGATCAACCTCATAGCCACTATTCTATATCAGATTTGTGCACTTGCAAGTAAACAAATTAAAATTCACATATCTAAGCATTCTCCAATACGAATTACATCCAATACTTAATCGAGAGACCATTCTTCACACATGCATACCCTCAATTATGATCATCAACACAAACAACACAAATTGTCCACTTAACCACTTCTTAGTTTCATCCAAATCCACATCCATACTCTAATATCTAACATGATATAGCAACACATAAATCAAAGTTATACATAGGTCTAGATCCTACCTAGCTCGTTAAGATTCTGCGTTGGTTATTTGACCTATTCAATCTTTCATTAATGGTTGATTTATTGTGGACGGTATGTAATTATCAATCAAACGAATATGGTGGCTCGTGAATCAGACCTCTCTGGCTTATTCAATTTTTGGTTTTGGGTTAGGGTATGCTTGAACTAGCTCTGAATCTTGCTAAGAATCCGCCCCCGTTCTTGGGCCTTTTTAGTCTTTTGTTTATGCTTTTTTTTATTGTGGAAGGTACGTAATTATCAATCAAACAAATATGATGGCTCACAAATCAAACCTCTCCAGCTCATATAATTTTGGGTATAGAGTTAGGGTTTGCTTGAACTAGCGCTAAAGCTCATTAAGAATTCAAGCCAGTTATTGGTCTGCTTCCTTATTTCCAATTCCTTCTTCCTTCTTCCTTCTTCCTTTTCCAATTTTTCTATTTTTTTTTTTTTTGCAATTGTTTTAAGACTTTGAAAATACTGGGCTATCAACTAGCAATGCCTATGAATACAACAAATTCCAATAATTAATATACTTTAAAAGCAATTAACCAAATAGATAGAACATTGCCTATAAGCTGCTTATGATTCACAACACATTACTATAACAAACATGCCAGCATCTAGGAACCCTAATCTTCAAGTCCCATCATAACTCTTGTTCTCCTATTAGGGCACTTCTTTTTGTCACAAATAAAAATACAAACAACCTCAAGTGACATTCACTTACAAAGCCTCTATGTGGGCCTATTGAAGCAACCACTTACTGGGTTATCTTCCTGCAGGGCATCTTGAGCCTCCTTGGGCTGATGACCCTTCATCCACCATTAAGACCTCTTCATTTAGTTCTAATGACCACCAACTCGTCCATACACACAACATACAAACCAATGCCAACATAAGTAACACTCTACTCTATTGGAATCCATACAAACTAATATTGCTAATGCACTTAAGGCACTTAGAACCTATAACAATACAGTCATGCAACTACCACTTGTGGTTATGAGAGCTTACATGCCTCACTCCACACCTACCCACTATCTACTAGCAATTAGGGCTGGGAATCGGGTCGGGTCGGGTAAAATAGGGTCGGGTTGCCCTTTACCCTAGCTAAATAGGGTCGGGTAATTACCCGACCCTATTCATGAGTAGGGTCGAGAATGGCCGACCCTAACCCTACTTCGATCGGGTCGGGTCGGGTAATGACCCGACCCTACTTTTAAAAAATAAAATAAAAATAAATAATTTTATTTGCTAATCTAGTATTTAAAAAGTCAAAATTGACCTTTATTTGACTAAATTTTAATATAGGTATGGTTAATATAAAGTTTTTAGTGATTTAAAAATAAAATTATATTTAAAAATTAAATTATTCAATATTAAATGTATATTATAATATTTTATAATATGTACATCGGGTAAAATAGGGTTGTGCGGGTAATTCGGGTAATTACCCTACCCGACCCTATTTTAAATAGGGTAAAATTTTCAAACCCGCACCCGACCCTATTTTGCAATAGGGTCGGGTCGGGTCGGGTAATTTTAGGGTCGGGTCGGGTCGGGTAATAGGGTCGGATAGGATTTTCCCAGCCCTATTAGCAATGCCTGTTATTCACATGCATCAGCTAGCTCCCAAATCTTATCCACATTGTCACAAGCCATTCGTGACCGTCGAAAAGGGTCATCCTGGATTTAATGAACTATTGTTGTTACAACCCAAGTTTTCATAAATCAAATAAATCGGTCGATAAATCATCCGATATTGCATGAAAATAAAATTGTTTATAAGACACCCGAGCTGCGACTTGTTGTTTTTACAATGGAACACATACTAGAAAATAAAGTCGATTATAATAATATTGTAAAAATCTATTTTTAGGGTTGCCATCTTATACAAACCATAATTTAATGATAACATGCGAAAAATATATTGATCTATTCTATTACAAAATAGTACTCCATTGGAAGTACTGGATGATCCTCCTTGGAAGCAGACTTAGTAGTCTAGCTGCATATATTGATCTATTCTATTACAAAATAGTACTCCATTGGAAGTACTAGTTGATCCTCCTTGGAAGCAGACTTAGTAGTCTCCTTGCAGCTATCTTCAATTACCTGCATCACGGAGGATGCATAAGTATAAACATACTCAGCAAATCTAAGCCAATGAATAGAACAAAATTTAATGATGCATAATCCATTTAGCAAGCAATTAATAATCGGACATTGCCTGATCTACTTACTACTCTTACCACAATATTACATAACATACTATAATCCATGTCCGATTACAACGCTCTTTTTGTCGTTTCATGGGCAAGAGAGATATCCATGTGCTATGTTTGAGCACTTCACTTATACACAATGAGAATACAATGACCTTATATGGCCTTCACTTACCATGGCCTACTAAAGAAATCACTTGATGGGTTTATCTTCCTGCAGGGCTTTGCAGGGCTTTCTAAACCACCTTGGGCTTAAGACCCTTCATCCACTAGTGGGACCCCTTATATTTAACTTAAAAGGACCACCCGCTTGTTCTTGACAGAACAACAAACACATCAAGGTTTATATATTACCATCCTCAAGATATCCACACAATGCAATGTTCCTACTGCTCTTATGGCATTCGAAACTCATACATCACAATCCTCTAACTACCACAAGTGGCCTTGAGAGTTTGTATGCCTCACTCATATCGATCCCATGATTATCCACTAGCAGTACCCCTGATTATCTACTAGCAGTGCTTGCTATTTACAAGTGTCAACTAGCTCCATATATCTTTTACAATATGACTAACCATCCATGACTATTTTAGAGTCTTGATCAAATCTACAATTTATCGTCCCTTAGGATCTTTTAATGGATTCCCAGAGTTGACCCAACTCCTTAGGTCAATAAGGTATCTAATTGACCCCGATAGAAGTTATATTCCCAAATCCCTTCCTTATACTATACTAATATTATGTACATTTGTACATTTTATTTTACATGCTACTCGCAGGCCATCGGCTAGCCGATGGCTGCCTGGCATATCCCATTTATTTAATTCATGGCGGTTAACAAGTAAATGGACATTAGCCACTGGGGGTGGGTTTCCATTCTACAATCACTAGCCCATTTAACTTTAGTCCAATTATCCCTAACCAGCCTTGCTCATACCAACACATACCAAATTCCATAAACAGCCTTTATATTTTATCAAACTCATGTCTCCAATCCCACCGCACAATACAAGTTTCATTATTCTTTCACCCATCCTATAATCCAACTCATTCCTTAAACATTAAGGAATGAGTTGGATTTGAGGGGCCGTTTGGGGCGTGATTAAAAGCAAAACATCTACAGTAGATGTTTTGCTATACTGTAGCATTCATGTTTTTTCCACTTTCAGCTGAAACATCTCAGGTCGTATTTCACGCTGGATAGTGAAAAAAACCGGAATGCTACAGTGGATGTGGAAAATTACTATAGATATTTTGGTTTTTTTACGCCCCAAACAGCCCTTAAATCTTCATATTTAGGGGCCCTTTTGGGGCGTGATTATAAGCAGATATCCAGAGTGGATTTTCTAGATCTATTGTAGCATCCATATTTTTTTCCCTATCCAGCTAGATGGGGAAAAAACATGGATACTACAGTGTAGCAAAACATCCACTTTTAATCACGCCCCAAACGGCCCCTTAAACTAGATATTGTCGGCTGACATGGCTAAAAGGTGGTACACCGACAGCTATTGTCCATATTAATTTTTAGTCCAATTTAATAATAATCAATCCACAAGTTCTACCATCACATAACCAACATAAAAAACACTCACAAAACTCAATTCCATCCACACTTACTCATAATTTCCACCTTGAATCTCAAATAACACAATCAATGCCCTTATTCATCTTAATCACCTCTAATTCCTCTTTCATACCTCTTAATTATCATTCCATGATTTCCACTAAACACTGAATTATTAATATGGGTTAAATCCTTCTTGATTACCTCCTTTCTTCTCGTACTTGATCTTCACCATGCAAAATCAAGATTTTTGCCTAAGTCCTTACTTCATCTATCTCAAACCACTCAAATTAAACCTCTCACAGAGCAACTTCGGTTGTTGTCCATGAGAAAAGGAGTTTAGGTTTTGATTTAAGCAATTTTATAACTTATTAAACCCAATTGAAATCCATTTGAAGTCCACTGATTGCAATTACACACTGTCGGTTACCTATCACTCACTGACAACATCTACTTGCCAATTTCCAATTCTTTTTCTTTTCCTAAACTATGAAATCCTTTTTCCAATATTATTAAAAGCCTCGAAATACTTGTGTGCTATTACAATTGCATATCCATGACCATTGGAAAAACTTGTTATTCATAAATATGCAAGCCATAAGCCAGCATATAAAATTAAATATATTACTGCTCTATTCACTTTAAATCCAATGAAATGGACCAGTCACATACTATAGAAATTTAAACACACCATTCCACCACTGAAGGGTTACATTGGTTCATCTTGACCATTCTCCAGCCTCCAACGACTTCATAATTCCGACTACTTAAGGGTTAATTTGAAGAAACCACTTACTGGGTTAACCGCCTGTTGGCTGCCCATAGACTCCATGGGCTGAATACCCTTCATCCACCAGGAAAGTTGTCAGAAACTTGCATCAGTGTAGAAGGGGAGATATAAATAGGACTCAAGTCCGTTAGAAGGGATTCAGTTGTATTTTAAACTTGAATTTGAGATTTCTTCTAAGATATTGTTGCTCATGGATTTGAGCTCTTGAACTGTGGATCCACTTTTTCTTTTTCCTGTAATTCACAGGCAGGTTGTGGATTCAAGCAGTGTAATCCTTTCTTTCCTCAATTGCAATAGAAATTTCTGTTCTTCTGTTAGTTGTAGCATCAATTTTGGTATAAGAGCCTTGTTGTGCAGACTTCCATGGCTGCTCATATTGCTTGCAGTGTTTTATTTCATTTGTAGGTGTTTTGAGTGGATAAAAAATGAGTCTCATGGCAAGGAAAAAATTGAATTCAAGCAGCAGAGTTCATACTGTTTGGCAAAAGGGTCCACACTAGATTCATGATCAAACCCAAGAGAAGGTTAACAAATTGTAATATATACTCAGTGAAACCAAGTGTCGAACCACAGGGAATAATGTATAATTAATCTATTCCAAACTAATTTAAAACTACTTAACTCAGCAAATTAAAATTCTTATCAGGAAATTATGTAGAGAACTTGTAATTTAATTATCTATTAAATTAAAAACTACGATTAATAATTCAATTGAAATAAACTAGAGATAGCGAAGATAATCGATGAGAGATATCAAAGCTTCAAGGATCAATTATTTAATCAATACTTCTATGTCTATTCAATTTCTCAATTAGGTTCAAATGATGATTTGACTTAATCGGAAGATATGGTATTCAAATTCGTAATAACAATTAACATAAAGATTTCAATCAAATATTTATCATTAACAAGCATAGTCTACTAATCACAGGGAATTATAAGCATTCACCGTACCTTACGTTAACGACAAATCAAATAATTATATAGGTTATGACTATTTCCAAATATCTCTATTCAATCAAATAAACAATAAGCATATCTTTCATAGACATAAAAATACTACTCAAATAATGTCACCCCTAGCTTTGACAAAAAATTTAGCTATTCAATATCATGAGAAAAGAAAACTCAAATTTGGAAAAAAAATTGCATTAATAATACTGTTGTAGGAACACTGTTCACAGTTTACTATTCATGGTTTTATAGTAGCAGAATCACTGTAGCATATCATTGATCACAGCGAAGTACTATTCATCATCTTCCTCACGAGACTGCGGTACTGTAGCAAACACGCAGAAACTGTAGCAAACAGAAATCAGCCCAAAAAAACCTTGCTTTTTCCTCCCAATCTCTTCCCCTTTCTTCTCCCAATCGATTGCTATCCTTTCCTTCTTGTTTTCCAGCTAAAATCACACCGGAACACGACCCAACTTTTGTTTTTCTCCCTTTGTTTTTTTCAAAACAACCCAGAAACAGTGCTGCCTTTTCTCGCTATTGCGTCCTTCCTCTTTTCTGCCCAAAAGTTCTTGTATTTATAGACTACAACCTCCCAAATCAGATCCGTTTCTGATTTGAAGATGTATCCAAATTGCATCCGAAATCGAATTTATCGCAATGTTCAGTCCAATTCAAACCCAAATCGTCCTCTCCTTGACAAACACGACGCCACAGAATCCTTATTTCAGTAGCTTTCCATCTTCAGGATGCCTCTTCCAAATCTAATCGAGTCTGCCTTCTCTGTCGATCTCTCGAACAGACTTAGGTAGAACACCCGAGCGTTGTCTTGCGTTCTTTCTTTTTATTATTTATTTTTCTAGATGAACCGAACCAGACCCAAGTGAACCGATTAAATTTAATTTGGGTGAAAAACCGTCATAGGAATCTCATCCACCATATCTCATCTGAACATCATGTACTTAAAATCAGCACCCGTCTTCTGTTAAGTGAATCATCAACAGTTCAGATCTTTTTCTACACGTGATCTCTGTTCTTGGGTTATTTTGCACCTCAAAAACCCGCCGAATGTGCTCTTCTGCTACCGATCTGCAATCCGCATTTTTGAACCTGCAATAATAAAACCAAACCAAAATTAGACGCATAATAAAAATATACTTTCTTAAAACCATTAATGCATCTAAATTAGTTAATTAGAATAATTTAATTATTAATCCCCTAATTACTATCCTAATCATAAATAACCCATTTTATTCATGTTTTATCATTAAAACTACACTAGCATATAGGTAAATATAGCATATAAATGTGTATATTTTATGTTTATCAATTCATATTGTTTGTTGAGTTAAGATTCATTTCAATGCATTCATTTGACTTCTAAATCTAGGTTGATGTCTAAACGAGGGGCAACTTGTCATAAATAAGGCTAAGGACTTTTAAACATATGACCCATTTCAATTATACCTCCTCGTCATTGTAAATGAGGCTAGACCAATCCTATTGCCAAAATCAACTACAAGTTAAATAATACTCTGGCACCGTTTGTCCATGTTCATGTTAGCCGATCATCCAGACATGGACACGGACAGGAAGATGGCAAACAATCTTTAACGGACACCGACACGGATAACCCATGTCCAAGGACCTCCGGCCAGAAGAAAAAAAAAAGCGGCGAGCGAAAATGCATTTTTAGAAAGAGAGAAGCTAGCCGATGCTACAGCTCTGGCTCCTTTCTGAGCTGCAGTATTGTTGTGGCCCTTAGATCAACATCTGATGGCCAGTATGTTTTCTTTTCTTGTCATTGGCTAATCAAAGGTGAGAACCCAGTTCCTATTCTCCTGGCATTACCAGTCTCCACGGTATCGCCCATCAAACCGTCTCCGGCACGGTAATGTCCCCAGACCTTTGGCCTCCACCCCCAACCTCAGTCCACCTAAACCTACCACGCCTCTATTGTTTATAATTATGGGTTCAGCCCATATTATATAACCTATTCATATGAGGTGTCAGCCCTCTCGTGTGGTGCGTGGACACGTGGAATGTGCTAGGCCCTATGGGCCCGATGGGGTCCACACAATATGGAAGAAACACCAAGAATGGACCGTTATGGGAATGGAATGAGATGAGTAATGGGTGGTTATGGATAACCACAAAAAAGAGAAATTAGGGGAGAGTCACTCCCCAATTTGGTAATCGTCAAGAGAGAAGATAAAGGGGACGTGAACAGTAACCACGTCCCCTCTGGCTTGGATATTAGTGATGCACCAAAAACCCAGACCCGACCCAACCCGGATGGAACCGACCCGACATTGACTTGGGCCGGGTCGGGTCGGGTCCTATCTCGGGTAGGGTCGGTTCCAAGGTTTTAAAACCTCGGTGCTATCTCGGGTCGGGTCAGATTTTGCTTTAAAATACCCAAGAACCGAGATACCTGAGATATATCATTTAAATCTCTTATTTTTTAATATATATAAATTTTTTATTATTACAATTGTTATATAATTTATTTTATTAAAGATTTCTATAATTATATTAATTATTTTATTAAAATCTCGGGTTCTCGGGTCGGGTTTAGGATTTTCGGGTCCTATCTCGGGTCGGGTCGGGTTTAGCATTCTCGGGTCCTATCTCGGGTAGGGTCGGGTTTACCCTACCCAACCCGAGATGCAGCCCTATTGGATATGGAATATCTCTCTCGTCTCTCTCTTGCTCTCCTTCTCTCCATCTATCGTTCTCTCTCATTTTATGATTTGTTCTTGGAGATTTGAGTTCCAGAAACGACGAGAAGAAGGAGATTGCTATCTCGCGAGGAGAATAGCAACTCTTGTCCATGCACGAAGGTCTTTAGTGATCGTTGACAGAATTCTTCATTATTCTTGTGAGTATTTTGAGGATTGATCGTCTCTATAGGTTAGTGGTAATTAATTCTCTGAATTCATATGATATGTGTATGATATAAATTGTTGATCATACTATTGCTCATTTTCTTGCATATATTTGTTTATTGGTTGTGTGTGCAAGAGAAAGAAAATAGAAATTGTTTTGGAGAATTTAGCATCACGACATGCGACTCACTTGCGCTTCCATTGTGGCTCTCGACCCATCAGTGGTATCGAAGCACTAAATCTATTGTGACGTTATAATTCCCAACAGCCCTAATTGATATACTTGTGGAATTTGAGCAATCGAAGTTTTTGGTACGCGATCAATCGCCAAAGCGTACACTATCGATTGCACCAAGCTAAAAACCGAGAAGATGACCAGAGAACAATTGATCGTCAGAGTTACCGATCGATCGTATCTACTGGATGTTTCGTTAAAAGAGAGAGACGATCGATCACCTGAGTTTGCAATCGATCGTATCTACTGGAAGTTGCATTTTAAGGTGACGTGACCAATCGCCCAAAATAGCGATTGATCATAACTACTATTAAGATCAAATTTGAGGAAGAACGTGATCGATCGGTTGTGATAACAATCGATCACATCTACTTTTTCATTCAATTTAAGGTACGCAATTGATCGGTTTGAGGGAGCGATCGATCGAGGGTACTGAAACATTGAATTATAAGTTGAGCAATCGATCGCTTGAGTATAACGATTGATCGTATCTACTATATTTTTGTGCAAAGTTTGCAGCGATCCATCGCACAGGAAAAAATTTAAAAAACTAGTTTTGAATTGAAGCAGTAATTGCGCCACATCAACAACTAAATAATTATTGTTGTTTAGTGATTCAAACTTTGCCTTTTGATTCTAATTGTCCTATTTTCACTGGTTGTAGAATTTTATAAAGATCTTCACCTTGTTGCACCACTTGCTGATTTTCATAAAAAGTTACAATGGCATCCCGAATGGTCTCCAGTGAACTGGCTGAGATTGAAAAGTTGAATGCCACGAACTTTGTCACTGGAAGAGGCGCATTTGTCATATTCTATTTTTTGAAGACTTGGGTCATTTGTTGGACCAAGTAGTTGAACTTCCAAGTGATAATAGTATTACTACTCAAAAGAGAGAGTACGAGAAGTTCAAGATGGAGAATCCATGAGCAAGGACCACTATGCTAACATTTATGGAGCCAAATATTGAATTACTTTTTGAGAAGCATAAAATAGCTAAAGAAATGTAACAAGCTATCCAGAGAAGGTATGGAGAGCATACTAAGGCTCATATCAAGTTGCTACACACTCGCTATGCAAACATGAGGATGGAGGATAGTGGTTGATCACATAAATGCCATGTCCATTATTTCTAGTGAGTTGGTGCTTGGTGACCCTATTTCTTTGGGAGTCCAAGTATCTACCATCCTAACTAGTCTTCCTCCATCATGGGAGCCTGTTGTGGTGGTATTAAACCTGAGTGATAAGAAACTCACTTTGGATGACCTTACTATCAAGCTGGGCTTTTAATGTGAGAGTTTTTAATGCATCTGCCAATCTTGCTCATCATGTTGGCAACAAAAATGGTGGTTCCTATGCTGGCTTCTCGAAGAAGAGTTTCAAGAGAAAGGGAAAGAAGCCTCAGTTTCAGAGAGGTGACAAAGGCAAGAACAAGAAGAAGGGAGCTTGCTTCATTTGTGGCCAAATGGGCCATTATAGCAGGCACTATCCTAATGGCTCACATGGCAATGAAAAGAAGAAACAGTATGGTGGGGGAAAGAACATTGTTTGCATAATATCTAAGGCATTGATTGTGAACACTAACACAAGAGGATGGTGGCTTGACTCGGCTACACCACAACATGTGGCCATGAACAAAGAGTCATTTGCTGATATGAAAGAGATAAATCCTGGAGAGCACAAGATTTACATGGACAACAACACTTATTGTGATGTGTTGGGGATTGGCTATGTTTGTATTCCTCTCTTTGTTGGAAATATTTTGGTTCTCACAGATGTCCTACTTGCACCAACTATTAGAAGAAACCTGATTTCAATCCCTCTACTCACTCAAAAGGGATTTGAAGTTAGGTTCAAGGGTGGCAAGGGAACTGTGGGACAAAAGAACAATATTTTATTTACTACATCGTTAGTTGATGGTTTATTCAAACTTGATGTAGCTAATGACGTTATTGGACATGATAAGGTCCATGTCAAATCACTCTGAACTAGGAACACAATTTTCGGGTGAAGCCATAGTCTATGTACTAAATAGAGTACTGTCGAAGTCGATCAAATTGACCCCATATGAGTTATGGACGGGTCGACATCCAAACTTTTCGAACTTAAGAGTGTGGGGGTCAAAGGCCCATGTTAGGGTGCCTAATCAACTAAGAAGCAAGTTGGATCCTAAGACCATAAAATATAATTTTATAGGTTATTGTGATCATTCTAAAGGGTATCAGTTTGCAGTACACCATGATGATTGGACAGTGGGGGTAATTGAGTCTATGGATGCTTATTTTTTTAGGAAGATATAGACCTTAAAACTCCTGGTCATAGAGTGAAATTATTTGAAATTGAAAAAGAAAAGGTTACTGTCACTAGTAATGAACAAGTGATAGGTAACACATCTAATGAGAATGTTGAAACTTGTGCATCAAGAGAGTGTAGACTGATCGTTTAAATATAAAACCCTTGCAAGTGCACGAGGCAATTGTACTACGGCGAGTATTAAAGGGTTGTCGAACCTCATGAACGATGAATACTTTACCAAATTCAAGAGAAGAAAAAGATGTAATTTAATTAATTCTAAAGAAAGCAATGAACTTTAGCTAGTCTAACTGAGATTTAATCAATATGGAGAAATATCAAGGCAGAGAATCCACCACTAGACATGCAATTACTACTCTCAATTATTATTAAGCATAAGTTAACATGATATGGTAATTCGTGTTCTTGATCGGGCACACGAATTACTAATGAAATCACTAACGTTCTTGATCGGACATGAAAGTTTATCCACTATTGTGTAATCAATCCTATCCTTGTTCGGGCATGGAATCAATCACAACTCTATTATAATGCAATTAATCTTATACTTGATCGGGCATAAAATCAATCACAATATCTAATTTCATTCATGATCAATCAAGTCTATGATCAAGCACTCAAAAGAAACTCATGAAATCGCATTAAGCATGAATCATAATCAACTTTATAGAATTAAACTATCAAGAGTAGCAATACACATCTAGGGTTTCATCAAGCCTTGAATAAAAGTTTAGTTACACATAGAAAGAGAGAAAAGAAAAGCCTGTTTATGTAGATCCATCGTCATGAATCCTTCTTCTTCTTTTATGCTCCAAAAGACTCATTCTCTTGCTCCTCTTTAGCCTCCAAAGTATGCTCAAAACTCTCCAAGGGTTGCCCTCTAGTCTACTTTCTAATGCCTAAAACGTTCCTTCATAAGGCCTATTTATAATAGTGAAGGAAAACCACAAAGTCCCCTTCCAAATCCGAGTCGAAATAGGTCAAAATCGCGTTTTCCGTATACGGCGATCGATCGGCACTATTCACCGATCGATCAGTACTGTTCATGACAAATTTCTATTAGATACGATCGATCAAATGGCGACGATCGATCGCAAAAATTTCGATTTTTTTCCTCAGGCGATCGATCGCCTCATTTAGCCGATCGATCGGTTACTATTCATCCTGCAGCATAATTTTCCAATGGTTATAACTTTTTGCTCCGAACTCTGAATTATGCGTGGCTAGTGGCGTTGGAAAGCTGACTTCTTCAACTTTAACATGAGACTTGAATAAGTCCAATCAGAAATATATACACGAAGTTATGAAGGTTTAACCGTTGAAGTTATGTTTCACTATATTTTTGCATCTTTGCTCTCATTTTCCTACAAAACCAAAAACTATATTAAAGTAACAATAATTCTAATCAAACACTAGCATAAATATAAGTTTAGGAGATAATAAAATTCATATTTCATGTGTAAATCATAGACCTTCAGTTTTATTGAAGGATTATTATGCTATGCTTGGTGAAGATGAAATAACAATAGATGAACCGGTGCTTAATGATCCTATCACGTTTGAGCAGGCTATGAGTAGTCCAGATTCCAAGGAATGGTAAAATGTTGTTCAAGAGGAAATGGATTCGATCTTGAAGAACAAAGTCTTGGAGATTATTGACTTACAAGATGAAAGGAAACCTATTGGTTGTAAGTGGATCTTCAAGAGGAAGCTCAAAGCTGATGGATCAATAGATAAATATAAAGCTAGATTTATGGGGAAAGGGTTCACCCAAGTAGAGGGAATAGACTTTAATGAGACATATTCTCTTGTGTCTAGGTTGATCGTTTAAATATAAACCCTTGCAAGTGCACAAGGCAATTGTACTACGGCGAGTATTAAAGGGTTGTCGAACCTCAGGGACGGATTAATCTTTTACCAAATTCAAGAGAAGAAAAAAATGTAGTTTAATTAATTCTAAAGAAAGCAATGGACTTTATCTAATCTAACTGAGATTTAATCAATATGGAGAAATATCAAGGCAGAGAATCCACCACTAGACATGCAATTACTACTCTCAATTATTATTAAGCATACATTGACATGATATAGTAATTCGTGTTCTTGATCGGACACACGAATTAATAATGAATTCACTAACGTTCTTGATCGGACACGAAAGTTCATCCACTATTGTGTAATCAATCCTATCCTTGATCGGGCATAGAATCAATCACAACTCTATTATAATGCAATTAATCTTATCCTTGATCGGGCATAAAATCAATCACAATATCTAATTTCATTCATAATCAATCAAGTCTATGATCAAGCACTCAAGATAATACTCATGAAATCGCATTAAGCATAAATCATAATCAACTTTATAAAATTAAACTATCAAGAGTAGCAATACACATCTAGGGCTTCATCAAGCCTTGACAAGGAATTTAGTTACACATAGAAAGAGAGAAAAGAAAAGCCTATTTATGTAGATCCATCGTCATGAATCCTTCTTCTTCTTTGCTCCAAAAGACCTCTTCTCTTCCTCCTCTCTAGCCTCCAATAAAGCTCTACTTCTCCAAGGTTGAATGCCTAATACGTTCTCCTATAAGGCCTATTTATAAGAGTGAAGAGAAACTACGAAGTCCCCTTCCAAATCCGAGTCGAAATAGGTCAAAATTGCGTTTTCCGTATACAGCGATCGATCGGCACTATTCACCGATCGATTGGTACTGTTCATGACAAATTTCCAGTAGATACGATCGATCAAACAGCGACGATCGATCGCGAAAATTTCGATTTTTTTCTCAGGCGATCGATCGCCTCATTTAGCCGATCGATCGGTACTATTCATCCTGCAACACTATTTTCCAATGGTCATAACTTTTTGCTCCAAACTCCGAATTATGCGTGGTTGGTGGCGTTGGAAAGCTGACTTCTTGAACTTTAACATAAGATTTGAATCAGTCCAATCAGAAATATATACACTAAGTTATGAAGGTTTAACCATTAAAGTCTTATTTCACCTTATTTTTGCATCTTTGCTCTCATTTTCCTACAAAACCAAAAACTATAATAAAGTAGCAATAATTCTAATCAAACACTAGTATAAATATAAGTTTAGGAGATAATAAAATGCATATTTCATGTATAGATCACACCCCCAAACCTAGATTTTGCTAGTCCCTAGCAAAATAAAACAAAACAAAACAAAATCAAACAAACTAAGGAACTAATGCATAAAAGTAAATACCACTTTCGTAGGGAACACGATTGCATTGAGCGTATGCAACAAGCCGTTAAACCTCTAGGTGTCCCTAGTAGGACGAGTGTTGTCTCGTGAGGGTTTGCAGCCATGCTACCCACAAACATGTATTTATTAATCTAATTAACCTAAGTGCAAAAACAAAGCAAAAATTAAAACATTGCAAAACACACAACCTATTATCCCGATAAATACATACTACAATGCTTAAGAAAATCAACCACATGTACTTGGTTCATAATCAACAGGAATATAGAAGCCCTCAAGTAAGTGGTTTTATTCCACACTTTCATCTTGGAAATTTCTGCTCAAATATTATATAGTATGATAACATAAATAGTAGAAAGTGTAGAACATTGTAGCAATACATTCTAAATTTCTGTTTATACAGATCCAGTGTTACCCATTAACCAAATAACATTAGAATCTACATAGTCATCGTAATCTTTAGGTTCATGATAGCACAAATCTGCGCACCACCTTCGGGTCCAACATTCTAGATTTGAGAGGATAATACACCACAGACTTTTTTTTTCTTTTTTTTTTTTCGCTAGGACTGTGTAAGGCATGACTTCAAGATGCTTAGGTTTAGCAATGACTCAGGCCAATGACTCCCAGCCAGTTGGCTTAGGGCATTAGGTATTAAGAGACCGCTTCGGGCCCGAGCATCAGCCTAAGTTAATCCTATAAAGTCAAGCAGCCCCTTTCTTTCATTTTGTTTTCATTTTTTCGCATTTTCATTTTCAGCACATATATTTTCAAGCACATCTTTATTTTGTTCAGGCTGTATTATACTCTCAACCTATTTCCGGATCCAATCCCTTGCCATAGCCAAGTAAATAGTCTATCATGATCTTTTAAGCTCAACAGATAACTACACATCATCCAATGACTATGACTAAAGACATCCCACTGTAAATTAGCATTCAACAAATCTCTAGATGGTATTATTTTATGTACTAGTGTGTGTGAGTGAGTTTTCTTAGTTCAAGCACCTGTTCCAAGAGGACTGTAACAGAAAGATATGCTCAGTTAAGTGTATCTATCCTCCAGTATACTTACTCACACTTCCAATGCAAATTAATCTCCTAAGAATTGTAACATGCATTATTACGGGATAAACTATCAAAACCTAAGAAAAAATACTAACAAACAACCTAAAAACTAACCAAATTTTTATCCAAATTTTTATGATTTTTCAATATTTTTTTTTTTTATAAGTAATATTCCCTCCCCCAAACCTATTATGAACATTGTCCTCAATGTGAACAAAATATAGCATGACAATGAGCATATAACATAGAAAATCAGATAAAGGAGAGAATACACCTGAATACGTGGGTTGCCTCCCACCAAGCGCTAAGTTTAACATCTTCAGCCAGACGAAACCATGATCCTTTGTAGGGGCCAAATTATCAAGTCATCAACCTTGATCAATTAAATGATTGCACCACACACTCCTATCCTTGTTGCCTAAGTATGGAGCACATCGTGGAATAAAAGGATGGAGTGGTGGGTAGGGAATCTTTGGAAAGAGGGGTCCCTGTATTAACCATGAAAGAAGGTCATCAGAGAATTTTAATATAAAGGGAACCTCCTCCCCCACATCAACCATTTTGGCCTTAGGGGCCTCTTCTAGTAATAGAATTGGGAAAACTTCCTCAACTAGTGAATCAACTAAACTATCTATGAAACAGTCTAAGTTATGTTCATTAAACAAAGAGTTAGATTGGTCAAGACATGGTATGAATGGTGTTTCAGGAATAGAAGGTTCTGGTGATAGTGTCGTAAACTGCAACTCCTCAGATATAGAAGAAGGTTGAAAATTTGGTTCTATCAACACACTCACTTCTTCTTTAATTTCTACACCCTCTTGATCATTATGTAAAGCCCACTCAAGCTCATTGTCAAACCTTTGGGCATTCTGAAGGGATGTAACATCATAATCAGGGGAAAAACAGATCCCTTCATCAAAAAATTGGCCCTTCGGATATTGGGGTTCGACAGGTAAAATGCATTCTTCGTTAATATTCATGGCCTGTGCCAATTGTTCTAACTGTATTTCAATGTTGGCAAGAGCCTGTGTATGAGAATGGACAAGCTGAGCCTGGGTACTCAGCTCACCTGTCAGCTCTCTATATTTTGTGTCTATCATAGTTTCCATCTTGGTTTCCATCGCACTGAAAGCGGAGAGGAGAGTGGATTGGGTGGCTAGCATTTGGCTCATTTGATCTTCTACGGATGGTTTCTTATTGGTTTGGCCAAACTGAGGATTAGAGGCTGGTTGGTAAGGTAGTTGTTGGCTTAGAAAATCTTGTCTAAGGGCCTCATGAACAGTGGGCCTAGGGTTGGGTTGCTCCCAAGGAAAAATAGGATGATCATCCCACCTATGAAGACCTTGGGCCTCATTCACATATTTTCTTATAAAATCAGGGTACTCATGAGCCAAAGGGCACTCCACTGGGGTGTGAATGGGACTTAAACAGAGGGCACATGGTTCCGACATATAAGGAGTTGTATATTGTAGGGAAGATGTGTCACTCCAAAAATTAGAGTGATTATCCCAACCAATGTTGTAAGTATCAGCATATAAGGGACATGGGTGGTAGGGCATTTCATAAGGAAGGGGATTAGGTGTGTATGAAGAACAATAATCATTAAAGCTCCTATATGGGTTCTCATGGCTAAATCCATAGAAAGGTGAAGACATTTCTTCACGATGCATTCATCAATCGAACCACAATATCACACATCCACAAATAAGATAAACAACCCTAGATAGCCACAACTAACAAACATCAGTCCTAGATATCGACAACTAGCAGTCCTAATAGCCACAACTAGCACAACATGCAGTCACAGAAAGAAAAGAAAAACACCAAACACACAAGTTAATCTAAAAAGGGAAGGATAAGAGAATGCAAACTAGGGGAAGGGGTGGCCCTTCCACGTTGGTGAGAATTCCACGTCTTCTCTTAACCTTGCAAAAAAAAAAACACAAATTAAGCTACTGATAAATAATCTCAGTTAAGATTCACTAAACTACTCTAACACTAATTATGCTAAGAATCTGGTAAACTATTGAGCCGTCCCTGGCAACGGCGCCAAAAACTTGATCGTTTAAATATAAACCCTTGCAAGTGCACAAGGCAATTGTACTACGGCGAGTATTAAAGGGTTGTCGAACCTCAGGGACGGATTAATCTTTTACCAAATTCAAGAGAAGAAAAAGATGTAGTTTAATTAATTCTAAAGAAAGCAATGGACTTTATCTAATCTAACTGAGATTTAATC
Organism: Houttuynia cordata; assembly: GCA_039654745.1. Lineage (NCBI taxonomy): Eukaryota > Viridiplantae > Streptophyta > Magnoliopsida > Piperales > Saururaceae > Houttuynia > Houttuynia cordata. The sequence continues at coordinate 1,775,112 of CM077511.1, forward strand.
AATATGGAGAAATATCAAGGCAGAGAATCCACCACTAGACATGCAATTACTACTCTCAATTATTATTAAGCATACATTGACATGATATAGTAATTCGTGTTCTTGATCAGACACACGAATTAATAATGAATTCACTAACGTTCTTGATCGGACACGAAAGTTCATCCACTATTGTGTAATCAATCCTATCCTTGATCGGGCATAGAATCAATCACAACTCTATTATAATGCAATTAATCTTATCCTTGATCGGGCATAAAATCAATCACAATATCTAATTTCATTCATAATCAATCAAGTCTATGATCAAGCACTCAAGATAATACTCATGAAATCGCATTAAGCATAAATCATAATCAACTTTATAAAATTAAACTATCAAGAGTAGCAATACACATCTAGGGCTTCATCAAGCCTTGACAAGGAATTTAGTTACACATAGAAAGGGAGAAAAGAAAAGCCTATTTATGTAGATCCATCGTCATGAATCCTTCTTCTTCTTTGCTCCAAAAGACCTCTTCTCTTCCTCCTCTCTAGCCTCCAATAAAGCTCTAGTTCTCCAAGGTTGAATGCCCAATACGTTCTCCTATAAGGCCTATTTATAAGAGTGAAGAGAAACTACGAAGTCCCCTTCCAAATCCGAGTCGAAATAGGTCAAAATTGCGTTTTCCGTATACAGCGATCGATCGGCACTATTCACCGATCGATTGGTACTGTTCATGACAAATTTCCAGTAGATACGATCGATCAAACAGCAACGATCGATCGCAAAAATTTCGATTTTTTTCTCAGGCGATCGATCGCCTCATTTAGCCGATCGATCGATACTATTCATCCTGCAACACTATTTTCCAATGGTCATAACTTTTTGCTCCAAACTCCGAATTATGCGTGGTTGGTGGCGTTGGAAAGCTGACTTCTTGAACTTTAACATGAGACTAAATCAGTCCAATCAGAAATATACACACGAATTTATGAAGGTTTAACCATTAAAGTCTTATTTCACCTTATTTTTGCATCTTTGCTCTCATTTTCCTACAAAACCAAAAACTATAATAAAGTAGCAATAATTCTAATCAAACACTAGTATAAATATAAGTTTAGGAGATAATAAAATGCATATTTCATGTATAGATCATAGGTTCATCTCCATACGGTGTTTATTGGCAATTGTGTCATACTTGGATTTAGAGTTGCACCAAATGGATGTAAAGATTGCCTTCCTAAATGGTGATTTAGAGGAGGAGATTTACATGGAACAACCCAAGAGGTTTGTTGTTTCCGGAGAGGAATAAAATGTGTGCAAGTTTATTAAATCGTTGTATGAACTTAAACAATCGCTAAGATAATGATATTTTACTTTTCACAAGGTGATTAGTGAATATGGCTTTGTGGCCAATGATTATGACTGTTGTGTATACTCTTTTAGAGATGGGAGTAGGTTTATGATATTGTCACTATATATAGATGACATATTATTGATGGAGAATGACATCAGTATGATTATTAGTCTTGAAGAATGACTCAAGACCCAATTTGAAATGAAAGATATGGGTGAAGCATCGTACATCATAGGGATGAAGATTGAAAGAAATAGAAAAACGAGGAAGCTAAGTATATCTCAAGAATCATACATAGAAAGTGTGTTGAAACGCTTTGGTGTGATTGGTTGGAAGACCATAGATTCGCCCATTTATAAAGAAACAGTTTTGTCTGAGAAAATGACACCTTCATCAGACAAAGAGCGTTTAAAGATGAAATTGGTGCCATATGCGCAGGCTATTGGCAGCTTGATGTATGCCATGAACTATACTCAACATGATTTAGCTTTTGTAGTAAGCCTTGTGAGTCGATATCAAGCAACCCCAGGTATGCAACACTCGCAGGCTATTAAGTGGGTGTTTAGATACTTGTTGGGTGTAACACCCGAAAAAATTTGTATGCTTAGTAAAATTGATATTTTAAGAGATTGATCTAAAATACAAAATTATGATGCTTGTTTGCTATGTTTTGTGAGATGGTGTTAAAGAGCGCGAAGAGAGCTTTCCAATGCCACTGACGTGCTCAATTCGAAGTTCGGAACAAAAAGTTATGTTAGTGCGAATTTTGGTTATTGCAGTCGGGGTATGCAATTGATCGCCGGGGTATGCGATTGATCTAGCGGGGTACGCGATTGATCGTTGGGGTACGTGATAGATCACAACGGCGGATTGAATACGGCAATTGCGTTTTGAGAGAATTTTCTTGATAAAAGGATACCAAATCTTAACCAAACTTGGAGAGGACGTTCATGATGAGATTTTGGAAGATTTTGGAGCTTCCTTATTGGTGGAAAGAGTCCATGTTATGGGAGGATTTGTTTTAAAGGGAGATTTCCCCAAACTCTACATAAACCCTTGTGGAGTTGGCTTGTGCCATTCATATCAAAACCCTAGCTCTAGAAAGCTTGTGTTTTTCTCCTTCCCACGTTCACCCTTCTCTCAAGATTCTTCTTGGTGTGAGTCCTCATCCAAAGCTTGCAGTGAAGGCATTCTCGCGAAGCGAAGGAGGCAAACGACGCGTAAGGGCGATAGTTTGGTGAAATAAAGTGTAGGATAGTTTTTCCTATTCTATTCCTATTCTTTTTCTTCTCATATATGAGTATTGATTCATTCATATTATTATTATTTATATATATGGATTTGAATAGAATTTGATACATGGTTGGTTATACTAGTCATATTGTTGATTATGTTCTTCGCTATGTTCATGCTATGTCCTTAGATGGGAATACTATCCATGTTTGATATCTACTAAACGTATTGCGGTCCAAAGTTTTAATCTTTGTCTGTTAGTCCTTTGATTTCGTTGGTTCAAGTAGTCACAAGTGTTGTCCTGTTTTAATTGTCTTTATTCCAAAGGGTAGTTACTTAAAACTGCTATGTATGGTAAAAAACATGATAAAAAGAGTATATTTATGTAATTCCAAAATATTCTAGGATATGTAATGAACCTAGGAGGGGAGTAATTACTTCTAATAATACTTTATTAACACTAATAAGGTTTGGTCATATAAAATATTTAAGTATAAGTATGATTTATCATCTCGGACAGAACTGTTTCCGTACCGATAGTCAGTAGTAATTAAATCATAACTAATTGAGGAAAAATCAGAAAAATAAACCGTCAGTGGGGTTAGAAACTAGACTCATATGACTATCTATAGTAAAAGTTTCAGGATCAAATTCAATTTGTGTTAAAACTGATACGTGTCGGAATTCAACTGTTATGTAAAAATAGAACACTGTAATTAAGGTAAAAGTTGGAAAAACTCTACCAAAGCAATAGCTTATGCAAGAATAAGTATACTAAGAACTTTATATATATCATACAAGACTTTTCAGTAACTAGTACAGTAGAATGGACTATGTTATAAGAATTAATATCATCGACTAATGAAGGGTGGTTGGTATTTAATAAGTCATGTGCTTCACTTGTAGTGTTGACTCGATTCGACTTTCCAATTGGAATTCGAATCATCACTTTTCATCTTTTAAAATAGTGATCTTTGAAGTCTAGACCCATGTTTCATGACTCATTTGAGGATTGATATTGAGTATGTAATTCACGGTGTCTTGAGAATCCAAATGTCTCTTGTACTTTGTTTGTGTGTCGATTCGGTTTGAGTCTTCAATTGAAGTATGAAATCGTCAACCCTATTTGTCCGTATTCTGAGCTTTTGAGTTAGAACAAGTGTTTCTTGGACACGGGTTGTGTGCAATTAAGACTATGCACTAATATTTAGTAAAACTACGTAATATTATATAATATAAACCAAAAAGTGTTATTACTATTTACTATATTTCTTAATATGGATTATCACAGCAAGGTTGGATGGGTAAAACGACCAATGGTATGAGCTAGTTCTAAGTGATTGAGTGAATCATAATTTTTTATTATCAGACAAGCGTTGTGTCAGTTTGAGATTACACTTGGAAATCAAATCATCAAGGACCTATCCTTAAATCTTGACCTTGGATACATATATTCATATTACAAACCCAATTATTTTCTAGAATGTTCCTATCTAAGGCTATGCATGAACATATGTGTCTCAAAGTATTGGATGTTTGGTTTATAAGTCATATGGTGAGTTTTGTTATCATTTGGGATATGAACTTCCTTGTTACTCCATAGACTGAATTATATATTGTTGAGAGTCTTTGCTATTCTATTCATACTCCAGAACATGAGTTATACATTATTGAGAGTCTTTGCTGTTCTATTCATACTTTAGAGAGTGAGTCATATATTGTCAAAAGACTTTGATATTCTATTCATACTCCATGAGTGAGTCATTGTAGTAAAAGTTACCCTATTCTCAGAAAGTTGAGACCTCTGCTATTGTTGAAATAGTGTCCAGTTTGACATTAACCTATTTCTCCACTAATTGTTCAGTGGAATCATAGTATGCTCACGAGCCATTGCTAGGTCCAATGTGACCTCCGATATTTATGGAATTTCGATTCCTTATTTCCCGAAGGGAGGCAAATACGTACGTTTAGGCTGTATGACATTACGGAAGGTCTGCAGTCTCCGCTCATTGTGCGCGTAACCACGGATGGGGACAGCATGCCTAGACGCGTGGCCGGGTTCCGAAGGGAGAACCTCTAGCATGTTCTAGTATATTTTACCACATGGGGTTGGTAAATTCAACGAGCATAAATTGTAACTCCTTGCACTATAGATGCCCGGAGCCTTTGATATTTTGACCATTATCTCCTTACACCGGTATTTGTTTGGACTCATATAGTTTATCATCCTTCCTTTATACTTGAGAGTCAGGAGCCTTGTTGACTAACCTTTCTTTTCAGGTGTATAGACCTTTGGTTCAGTCCAGATGTTGTTGAATATTCCTAATCCTTGTTATCTTTATTTCTCTTCATTCTGCTTAATTCATCTTCAGTGGGTTTTTAAGATAACTAAGACAGGACAGGTGCAGGAGTAGGAAGGTGATGCAGAAGCTCAAGGATGATTAGAGAGTTTTCAATTATTTGCTTAGTTTGATAACTTGATGTCATTGCTGGCCGTTGTGTGCCATAGTTTTAATGATTTCTTTTGATTGCCAATTTATGTACTTTGCTGTAATAGAAATTAAATTGATTCATTCGATACATTTACAGTGTTTTATTTTGAGATTGGATGATGAGTTCCCACGTTCATGAGAGTTTCTAATAATGTTGATTGCACATCCTTTATGTGATGATGTAATTGGCCGATTGGTTTGACTATCCGAGTCGCGTCCCAGAGTACCTACCTCACCAAAGATGGTATTTCGAAGACTTCCGCTCTCCAATCGAGGTCAGGAATTTTAGGGCGTGACATTGGGTACTAAAGATATGAAACTCACATATCAGGTCGAGAGTCTGTCATTAGAAGGGTATAGTGATTCAAACTATGCCCGTTGTAAAGATGACAGGAAATACACTGCCGGTTATATGTTTATGTTTGGTGGTGGCGCTGTAGCGTGCGCTAGTAAAAAGCAAAAGTGCGTCACTAAGGGTGCGTTTGGAAACTGATAGTGAAAGGTAAAAAGACATTGTCAGGCTGAAAATAATCAAGGTGATTTTTCTAATTGTGGAAAACCCGTTTGGGAACCTGAAATTAATCATATTTTTAGTCTTTCATCATCAGACCGACTATTGATTGGTGACTTGTGTTTGGAAACCTAAAAAAAATTAGGTGTGATTTGTGTTTGGCAAAGCTGGTGAAAAAATTCTATTTTGAACGACGACGACAATGGCGGGTGGCAGCGGTGGCCGGTGGCCGGCTGTGGGCGGTGGCATTGGGTGGTGGGTGGTGTCGGCGTCGGGTGGGCGGTGGCCAGTGGCCGGCGACGGCGACGGCAGCGACGGCGGTGGTGGGCGGCGGCGATTGGGCAGTGGACAGCAGCGATGGTGGGTGATCTACATATGAAATATGCATTTTATTATCTCTTAAGCTTATGTTTTTGTTAGTGTTTGATTAGAATTACTGCTACTTTAATATAGTTTTTGGTTTTTGTAGGAAAGAAGAGTAAGACACATAAATGAGGTGAAAAGTAACTTCAATGGTTAAATCTTCATAACTTCGTGTGTGTATCTTTGATTGGACTGATTCAAGCTTTATTTAAAGATCAAGAAGTCAGCTTTCCAACGCCACCGACCACACATGATTCGGAGTTCAGAGCAGAAAGTTATAACCATTTGAAAATCATGAACAGTAACTATGATCGATCGCCATTTCATACACGATCAATCGCTAGAGCCGTAAAACAGTGTTAATACAGGAAACGATCGATCGGCACTTGACACGATCGATCATATCTATTGGAGTTTTTAGATGTGCACAATACAGTAAAAACGATCGATCGGCAGGCAAGATAAAGCGATCGACTGGTGCGACAATGTAAGAATTTACGAAGGAAAGTGATTGATCGGTAAGCAATCGATCGACAATACAGAGTGATCGATCATTTTGTGTGGCAAAACCTAAATCAAGCTTATTTCGACTCGGATTTGGAAGGGGACTTCGGGGTTTCTCTTAAAATATATAAATAGGCCTTAAGGGAGACCGTTTTAGAGGATCTTGAGCTATATTGGAGGTTAGAGCAAAGGAGAGAAGAAGAAGAAGTAGATGAAGAACATGATGATGGATTCTCTTCCAATGCGAGGCTAAATTCCTCTCTAAGGCATAGATGAAGCCCAATAGCCTAGTTGTATAATTTCTTTTCTCTCATCCTATTTTTATTCTAGTTGGTGTATGAACCTTTGTTATGAAATTAAAGTTAATTCATTGAAGTTTGTCCTTTCTACTCGAGAGAGACAAGAGTGAATTAATTGGATTTAAATATAAAAGAGCACTTGCGTGTCCGAGAGGAACGTGAATAATTTGAAGTGTTACATACTAATAAAGTTTCATTGGTTTATACTCGAGAGAGATAATTCTATATTTTAATTGATTTATTTGTTACATCTGAGAGGGGAGCACTATAATTTGAATTGACAAATGTATGTCTGAGAGGAATATGCTAGCCAATTGGAAATCTTTATTCAAAAGAGAGAGAGAGACGATACACTAGTTTATTATTGTGGATTCGAAGCCTTGGTCTTTTTCATATATTGATTAATCTCAGCTAGTTTAGTTAAAGTTTATTTCTTTCTTAGATTAAATTAAAAATTACACTTTTCTCTTAAATTTGATAAATTGTAGTACACAATTGCCTTGTGCACTTGCGAGGGTTTAATTTTAAATGATCAGTAGGTGGTGGTCGACGGCCGTTGGGCGACGACGGTGGCGGGTGGTGGTCGGCGATGGCGGTGGTGGAGGTGACAAGGAAAAAATTTTCAGGCTGATGCTCATTCGAATGAGAATCAGCATTTTCACCTCTTTCAGGGGTGATTTGCTGATTTTTTTCTTCTTTCACCATAGGAGTGAAAATTGCCCATTTTAGTTTCCAAATGCACTAACAGCCGATAGGTGAAAATAAACGATTTTTTCACCTATCATCATCAACAAATCCTATCAGGAAAATCAGTAAACAGACACCTTTTAGCCCTTTCAGGCTGAAAGAGGCTAATTTTTTTCAGCAAATCAGTAACCAAACACAGCCTAAGTCTACGATGGAAGCTGAGTTTGTTGTATGCAGTTTTGCAGCTTCCGAGGCAGTGTGGATTAAAGAGTTTCTAGCGAGGTTGCAGCTAGAACAATGGACTGATGCTCATGTCCTAATTTATTGTGATAATTTGACAACTGTGTCGACACTCCATAATGAGGAGATCAGTTATAGAGCAAAGCACATTGAGGTGCATTACTATTATATATTTGAATGCTACAATGAGGAAAGTTGATTGTTAGTCATCTTCGTACGCTTGAGATGTTGACTGATCCATTAACTAAGGCCTTGACAACGGATCTATTTGTTAAATATGTTCATAGTTTTGGATTACGACATGACTAGTGCATGAGTCACTGTTGAATCACAAATATGAGCACTGAACCCATAGTGAGGGATGTTGTTTATAATTATGGGTTCGGCCAATATTACATAACCGATTCATATGAGGTGTCGGCCCTCTCGTGTGATGTGTGGACACGTGGAGTGTGATAGGCCCCGTGAGCCCGATGGGGTCTACACAATATAAAAGAGATACCAAGAATGGATTGTTATGGGAATGGAATGAGATGAGTAATGGGTGGTTATGGATAACCATAGAAGAGAGAAATTAGGGGAGAGTCACTCCCCAATTTGGTAACTGTCAAGAGAGAAGATAAAGGGGACGTGAACAATAACCACGTCCCCTCTAGCTTGGATATGGAATATCTTTCTCGTCTCTCTCTTGCTATCGTTCTCTCCATCTATTGCTCTCTCTCATTTTGTGATTTGATGTTAGAGATTTGAGTTTCAAAAACGACGAGAAGGAGATTGCTATCTCGCAAGGAGAATAACAACTCTTATCAATGCACGAAGTTCTTCGGTGATGTTTGACAAAATTCTTCGTTATTCTTCTGAGTATTTTGAGGATTGATCGTCTCTACATGTTAGTTAGTGGATATGTCTATGATATAAATGGTTGATCGTATTATTGCTCATTTTCTTGCGTATATTCGTTTAGTGGTCGTGTGTGCAAAACAAAAACACTGATTTCGAGAATTTAGCATCACGACATCCGACTCACTTGCGCTTCCGCTGCGGCTCTCGACCATCAGCCTCGGCATTCAGCCCGGCCCCTAAACTAGCCACGGATCCGCCGGCTCCTCCGGTATTCAGTCCCCGGCGTCTGCTCACCTCCGTCATCACCTTCGATTCCGGCCTCTCTCGACACCGCCCCGAGACCAACATCGGTTCCCCCGGTCTCCTCCCAACTCCAGCATTACCTTAGATTCCGGCCTCTCTTTTCCATCATCCCCTCCACCGGCAGCCTGGGAGTCTTTACGCAGCAGAACAAAATTTTTCTTTCTTTTTTAGGCTTCTACCTTACCGCCGGGGAAAGCGAGAAGGTGGCGGATGTTGGGGAGCGGCGCCTACGACCGGGAACGAGGTTACCGGAAAGGTAGTAACTGGGAAAGAAGCTTGTAACCCTCGGATCACGATCAGGCGGCTCTGGCTAGCTTTCTACTTTTGAAAAAGCCCATTTAGCGGGCGACGCGCTGGAACTCAAAAAAGTCCCTTTTGAGCGGGGAATCTGGTGTCCCTTTCTCTAAGTCACTCCATTTCTGCTTTGTTTCTCGCTCGCTCGAGAGAGAGTTCGAGAGATGAGCGGGCAGCGACTGTGCGCGCTGTTGGGCGAACTAGGGTTTGAAGGGCACGAGTCCCTCAACCCAGACAGCTTCGAATGGCCCTTCCAGGTCGAGGAGACCCGCCCCCTCCTCTCCTGGATCTGCTCCAACCTCCGTCCCGCCAACGTCCTCTCCCCCGCCGAGATCTCCCGGTAAGCCTCCCTCTACAGTATGAACATTTAGAGTTGCTCGTTTTGTTTTCTTTCTGTTTTTTATTACTGGAGGTTTGTTGCTCTTGCCATGCCATATGTGGAAGGAATTTAGGATATTATGATGTTCTTGAAGATGGAAATGTGATTTGGGCGGTGAGATTGTGTGCATTTTCATCCTTGTAGGGTCTTTTTGTGGTTTATTGTGGAGGTATAAGGGTTTTTAAGTTAGACAGAAAGGAATAGAAAAACAAAGAAAACGCCAATTTTTTTTCTTTTACAGTGTTTGGATAGCGGAAATGTGATTTTGAAAATTCTCTTGGCAAGTACAAGAGAAGTTTTTCTTGAAGTTGGAAATGTGAATTGGATGGTGTGGTTTTGTTCATTTTTCAATTTGATTTAGTGTATGGCATTTTGTGGTCTATTGTTGAGGTATAACAACGAAGTTTCAGCTTCTCCTTTAGTGTTTAATTTTTTAATTCAAGTAGGGCTTTATTTTATTTTTTTATTGGACTGAATAGGAAGCGATGAAACTCTAAGTCAACCTAGAATAGGGACATTATCATGTTCCTCATCTGAGTAATGAATGTCAGGTAAGTTGGGTTCATAAATTTCCACAATAATATCATCACTCACATGGGCTTGTTTGCGTTCCTCATTGTTATGGGTCTTGTTTGGGCACACATTAGCTATATGATCAGTCTTGTCGCAGTTAAAGAATCAGATTGGAGGATTCAACTTGATAAGTTCATAGCAACTCCCATACCCTTAGGGTCAGTAGAAATATTAGGGTTTGACTTGGGAGGGTTGGAAATTGGGAGGGGTAAAGGCTGAGGGGAGGTATAGAAAAGGTGGTGTGGCCTTGTGGTTGAGATGGTTTTGGAGAGATCCTAACACCGTGGCTCAGAATAAATTAGAATTGACAATCTTCTCGTAGTTCTTCACTAAGGTATAAGCTTGGACCAAAGAATTTATCCCATGAAATGCAAGTACCTTTTGTAGGCCCTTATTGAGGATGTTCCTAAACCTACTCATGGTCATTTGCTCTTCCTTAATTATTGCACATCCTTATATTCTTCAAATGCAGTGGTATATGAATATAAGGATGACGTAAAATTGTCTCTTCCTTAGAACTCATAGCTGCTCTATCATCCTGGGCTTGAGGTTCTTTTAAGTTTAGTTGGTCATAGGATTGATCCACATAATATCCAAAACTGGGGTCTTTATGGGATGGAGCAGATGGAGCATAACATGAAAGAGTTGTAGCAACCTTGGGAAGCTGGTATTTGGGAAGTCACTTTCTCCTTGTCGGCATCAACATTTACCACTTGAGATGCATGGGAGAACTCACCTACATGGCTATTGACCAATTTGTAAATAGTGGTCTCTAAGTGTTTTAATCGAGCACTGGTTTTTGTATTTTCCACTTCCACTTGTTCAACTTTGGAAGTTAGGTAAGCTTTCATCAAGATGGCTTGTACACGTTGCATCAAGGTGTCTAGCATTGTTGGATCCATGACAGAAGGAAACTCACCGCCGAAAGCCATTTTAACACACTGGAGCATGCAATGAGATAATGCAAATGATGTGCATTTTATTTTGAGAAAAATGTGTGCAGGAGTACCTAAATACTAATGCCAACAAAGTGCAAGATGCCTAGACCAGAAGAAGCATGGGCTACCAAAGTTGATAGCTGACTGCTTGTATGGAAGAGGAAGAAGAGGGAAATTGGAGGGATCAGGAATAAAATTTCTTTGGAATCACCACTAGAGAGATTACAGCTGGAATCGCACTAAGACGGCAGACTCAGGGGATCACCACCGTGAGATTCTTGCCATGGAGACCAACAATGGAGTTCAACACTCCATCAACAGAGAAGAGAACGTGGTAGTTTTTTTATCTTCAACATGCCATCTAACTTTTTCATCAGAGCCAAGGGCTTTGAATAGGCTGACAAAGATGAATCTAATTTGAAATAATGTACTATACAAGGCTAACCTAAACTTGGAATAAAATCTTTCCTAGAATCAAATTAAATTTCTTAAATAACAATACTAATCATAATGAAGTAAATCTGAGAAGTGCTTATTAACTATTAAGATAAAAATCCTAATAATAATCCCTTTCAGCTGGGGACCACTATGGCTCTGCATCAAATGGGAACTTGTCTAGCTGAAAGTAGTGCACTAATATAATCTGATGTTACAAAGTTTTAGGAACTTGAGTAGCACACTTGAATTCATCGAGTTTTGAATTGGTTGGCGTTGGCATGAGGCTTTCGACCTCTATCGGCTCTGAAATCTCTTCAGTATCTTCTCACAGCTCCATCTACCATGTCTCTGAAATCAATCCAGCTGACACTCTACCTTCTCTTGATTCATCATGGAAGAGGATAATCCAATCACCAAGGACTTATTGCTAAGTGACCACACACTCTTGCAGACTGTGGACTTTGGTTCTGTAGGAAAGACTCTCAAACTTCCATCCCCACCAACCGCAGAGACTAGCTCAACTAGAATTAATGTTTCATTACGTGAAAGAAACTCCAGGTTGTGCAAATCAAAGAACAACTGATGAACTGAAACTTTTATTGATTTTTCCAAAGGAAGAGAGATTACAATGCTTGAATCCACAAGCTCCTTCAAATCCACAAAAGGATTTACAGAAATTTTAAACTGAATTGGCAGTTCTATGCTTTAATTCACAAGCAGAACACTGTAGAAAGAGCTAAACATAATTAATGCTCCTCTAACAGAAAGTAAAATGGCACCCTTACCCCTCTTTGAAGGTACAGTACTAACCTACTTAACCAACTTGTATCCTCTTTACCAAACTTCATCAACTTATTAGACCAGTCAGAAAATCCTATTCCTAGCTCTTTGTTGTAACGCCACAGTGAAGTAAATCAGCCTACATCAAGAATGTTCGCAGTGAACCATTCTTTAAATGATCAACGATTTTCTCTCCCAGAGAAACTAAAGAATTAAACACTATGAAAGGGGATGAACTAATTTTTATGATATAAGAAAGGGGATGAACTAAGGTTGGTTGTCTTAAGCATGTTTTGTAGTGTAGAACCCCAAAAGTTAGGGAACTATGTAGAAACATTTTTAAAAGAACTGACACAGGAAAAAATATGTTTTGGATTATAAGAATTCAAACTAAGTTGAGTGCCAACCTGTCCTTAATTTCTCACTTCTGTACTTCGAGTTGAGTGCCAACTTGTCCTTAATCTCTCACTTCTTCTGTACTTCCTTTTGACTAGTATTTTGGGAGAAATCTTCAAGGAATGATGTTTGAGGGTCAGAGTGGTATACATCTACGAGAGCAGCTGTTCGACTGGAAAGAAGTAAACTTGCCTGCAAAATAATACGTATGAAACCATTTGATTAGACGTAACTACTGTTGAGTGCTACTGAAGGTGTACACAACACAACATAATAACAGTTCAGTAACACTTTTTAACTTTCATACACTGGTCATTTCGACTCATTAAACATAAACATTAAATCATAAAACAGATATGGGGCCATATTCTAAAGATATAGACACTCACATTTGGATTGCTCTCCTTGTTTGCACTGTAAGAGTGGATTGTAATACCTTCATGGTGATGATATTCTAATTTTACTCTCCTTTTGGTGAATCGATGAATTATTGATAGAGTAAAATCAGAATATTATCAATTTGAAGCTATTACAATCCGCTCAGTGCAATGAAGCTCTTTTCATTTCTTACCTTGTTAAAACTGTTGCCATTTCATCGATGTGGCATCTGTAATATTCTTTTTTTGTTCTTTTCTTAAAGGATTATTGAGATTATATTATTTGTTAGTTTCTTCGGTTTTGACACATGATAATTTCTTCTATTTTTCGTTTTCTGAAAATGTTTCTTGCCCTCCCTTTCCCTCTTGCTATGACGTCAGAGTGATTCTCATCAACTTTGCCTGCTATTGGATCTCATGCATAACATATTGGATAACTTGATGTCCACTTTGACTATATCTTCAGAAGTGAATTTTCCTATATCTGAATTATTTGCATCTTGGTAGGTACACGCAATTTTTAGAGGAAGGAAAGCTCTTGGAGGTATGTGTAGTTCTTGTAATTGCTGTATCATAGTCTAATATGGGCTGAAAAGGATGGTATTTTTGGGTGTTTTATTTGTTATTTTGCAGTTTGAGCAGAGGTAGAATTAGGAAGGAGGAAAACAGAAGTGTATGCACATTTGTGATTGCACTTGTAGATAAGACATATAACAGTGGTGTATTTTTGTATAGTAAAAAAGATTGGATGGGGTAATTCTAGTTGGGTTGACTTGGTGATCAATCCATTAACCGAAGGCCCAAAATATAATGTTGACTATAGCTAGTCAGTCATCATCTCTCAATTAGACTGATCAGTTGCAGATTTGTGATACTGGGCATTGGTCAATGTTTCTTGTAGAATTATCTGTTAGACGATGATGATTGCATTTGGACTGATTTAGCAACTAAATGGTGGTTTATTGATGAAGATACATTTTTGTTAAATGTAACAAAATTAACTGATGCTTACTATGCAGTAGTAGGGTCCTACCATTCCAGTTTTATCAGACTTATAAAACTTTTATAAATGCAATGGATAACTCATCTGGATTCTCTGGAGAATAGTTACTCTGAACAAGAGCATAAGTGTGGACATATTGTTTGGATATACCCATGATATAAAAAAAGGCATTTATGCACCACCTCTTATGGGGATTTGACTTGGAGCTGTAGAGAAATTTACCTTCTATGAGCCAAACTTGCCTGTATTTGGTGCCTTGCATTGTTATTTGGCTTCTGAAGTAAATTTTTTATTCACCATTAGATAATAAATTGAGTTGTTGGAGAGTTGAGTCAAATGCAAGTTGAACAGTCTCTATCTACATTGATCTTAGATTTATCAATGTCCTTCATAGTCTACACTGATCTCAGATTTAGCATTGGCGTATGTTGAAAATCATGAAATTGTTTATTGATGTTCAGATACTTGTGCCTTCAACTGAATCATATTGATCATGTTTTATTATTCGCTGAATACAACATTGATAATGGTTGTAATTGACTTTTAAAGTTTTCTTGATTAATGAGTCCAATTGTAATTTATTTTATCTTTTTTTTTCTGAAAACATGTGATGTGGGGTTCCTCCCTTTTAAGATTCTTAGTGTCGTTGTTAGATGCTTTCATCCTGTCAGATGTAATCCTTTTACCCCTTCAATACTTATATTTTTGGGACCATCTTCAACAGGTTAAATCTGGTTTTAAATTAGAGGCAACTGCTAAAATCAGAGAAAAGAATTGTACAATTTTTAGGTAGCATAATTTGTGAATAGCTGCTGTAAATGCTTGAAGTAGTTTATATGTCAATATTTTTAGCTTATATTGGAACAGAAGTAATTGTTTCTCAAATTTTTTGTTCATCATTTTTGTCACAGTTTTATGTTGGATATTTGTATCGTTGTAAGTCTTACACCTTTATGTTAAAATTTAACACCAATTTCCAGGTGAGGTAATAATGTTGTTTACAGCCTAGGAGCTCCTCATTGCAATGATGCTTTAGATTATCTTCTCTTTGTGTTGCTTCTCTTTCTTTTTCTGGCACATTTTTCATATTTTCTTTTTGGTCCCTGTTCATGCTGTTTCACCATTGATAAAAAAAATTGTGATGTTACTGAAATGAATTTTCAGGGCGAGGATCTAGACTTTGCATATAGTAGCATTTCGGCCTTTTCAAGTAGGGGAGACAATCAGCATGCACTTTTTGGAACAGAGGAAGGATTAAAAGATATCCGGTATCTCTTTTGCTGTCATTAAATTTTTTTCCTCTTTCAGCAGTTTGGAATATTTGCATGAAAATCCTTCCTATTTGTTTTAGCCATTAACAAAAGATTTATAATTTTGGAGTAAATCCTCCCAATAGCATTCTTTGGACATTGTCCAAATGCATCCTCTTTGTTTATCTAACAAATCTTCCAAATCTAGGTGTGTGACAAACAACTATGTGGATTTAGGTGTAGTGCTGTTGGTGTCTTGTTATCCCTCTTTTGCAATATGGAGCAATCAAATTTACCAAAAAAAACAAGATAAGAGCATAGAACAACCAAATTTAGCTGGCGAACCTGGAAGTCCTGCCCCAAGTTGTATGTCTGCAGCAGAAAATTACCACCTGTAGCAGAATTCTCCCCTCATACCTCTCATCAAAATGCCTCACTACCTAACGTGGATTTTCCTACCTCTCTTGGACATTAACCTGATTTGACAGGGATTCTACCAACCTTGCCTAGCATGGATCAGCTTAGCTTGGGGGTCACTCTCACCCTGGAGCCCGGCCTCCATCTGTCTTTGTAAAAGTAGCCCAGTCTCTGATTGGTCGGCTGCTTGTAGAGTGATTGTGGGGACTGCGGTTGATGTTGCTCCTACCTTGATTTCTCCGAACAGGTTTTCCCTTCCTAGAGCATATGAATTATCAAAGTTGTTCAACAAGCTATGAGGATGATTTCACTGTCTGATGATGATACTTCTACTAGGGCACACTCTGTATCTCCATCGTCTTGACAAAATCCGTCATGCTCGGCCAAGAGAAGGTCTGTTGCCCTCTAATAGAACTAGGGTTTCTGTGGAGAAGAATAAGCCTTCTCTGTATTAAGTGGTGTAGCCAGAAAGCATGAATAATACATAATGTAATAAGGGTCGGTAATAAAGACAGAAGATACAATTGCCCTTCACATAAGTGAGGGCTGACCAATTACAATATTGGATTAAAAGTAAATGACTAAACCATCCCTTGTACATAACACACAACACTATCTTATAACTTACACCAAACACAAGCTTACGAGCAAATCTCCCCTAGCAGCCCCAATTTGGGTGAGAGGAAAGAAAGGAAGAATAAGGGGAAGAAGAGAGAGAGGGGGAGGTGGTGGCGCACAAGCTTTAATGTCTATCTGCTCCTGGAATGCCCAGATACCTTGGCCATGGGGCAAAAAACCAGTTGTGGCTGATATTGTACGGGAACGGAAGCTTTATCTTATTGGTTTGTGTGAAATAATAGTCAATGTACAAAATAATGCTCATCTCCGTCATACACTTCTGCGAGGTTGGAATTGCATCGGTAGCCATGGCTCTGATCCTTGAGCAAGGCTCCTTTTATTTTGAAATCCTATCCTGATATTTTTCAAGTCAGATACCTCTCTGAAAGTTCTCAAATATTTTTGGGCATGTTAACTCAGATGGTGCAGGACTTCTGTTTCTATTTCACTCTAGTTTATGCTGCAAATGATTACCTTGCCGGACACCCTTCTGGGAGGATATTATTCGGTTGAAAAGCTCTTTTCACTGCCCTTGGATAATCATGGGGGACTTCAATGCTGGTTTGACAAACCTAGAAAAATTAGGAACATTCCTACACTGCTTATCAAACTAACAGTTCTAATGATTTTATTTTTCAAGTGGAGCTCCATAACATACAGCCTCTTAAATCTTTTACTGGATTAACCTCCAAAAGGGTCAAAAATTAATCTACAGTTGGATAGACTGGGTCTTTGTAACATGGAGTGAGCCACAATCAGTCTGCCTTTGTTAAAAATAGTTTAATAAATAACATCCTGCTTGCCCATGAGTTGGTCAGAAAGTTTTGTTGCAGGGACGTGCCGTGCAGGTTCTGTGTTAAAAAGTTGATCTCTGGAAGGCTTTGACAAGTTTTGGGATTTCATCCTCTTCGTTCTCAAGGAGCTGGGTTTTGACTCAACTTGGCTAGCCTGGATAATGTTTCAAACAAAAAATGCAAACTTGACTAAACTGCCCTCTATTGAGAGGAAGACTAATTCTGAATACTTCAACAGAACTACAAGTAAATATACTGTAACAGATAAAAGAGTGCATTTTTAATCTTTCCTTGGTGTCCTGATCAATTGCTTCAACTATGGACTATTTCAAGAGTGAATGTGGCTAAGGAAGGGTTGACATTTGTCTCCCTTGCTCTTCATTTTTTGTGTGGAAGCCCTCTCCACCCTTCTCCAGCAACAATGCGCCGCTGGCCTCATTCTCCCCGCTCACATTCTTGGGGCCCGGAGCATATTCCACCTTTTTTCAAAGGATGTCTTACCTTTTTCTCAGGCTCTATTTCATTAGTTGAGGGCCTGAAGTGCATTCATTTTATGTTTGGTAATTGCTCAGGGCTGGAGGCTAACTTATCTAAAAGCTCCATATTTTTCTCCTCCACCTGCCACCACAAGCAAGAGATTGCAAATATCTTCAATGTCCAAGTTGGCACGCATCCCATTTGCTAATTGGGCCTCTCTCTACCTCTTAAGAAGCTCTCCTTTGCTGCTTGAAAGCCTCTTCTTGGTCGGCAAGATTTCTGGCTGGAAGGTGAGACTTCTGTCCTATGCTGGGAGACTTGAGCTTATAAATTTGGTGCTCAGGGGGCTTCAACGCTACTAGACTTCTTGTTTCCTCCCCACAAAAAAGTGTGCTCTTGGGTTGAGAAGTCTTTGTCATCATTTCTTTGGAAAGGAACCTCCTCTACCACTTTCTAAACTTGGCATGGGGATAAGGTTTGCTGTCCTGCATGTGAAGGGGGCCTTGGGGTTCTCAGTATGAAGGACTCCAACTGTACGTGCCTGGCCAAATTATTTTGGGTAATTGTCACTAACAAGGACTCTCATTGGAGTAAATGGACTCATGGGGCCTATTTACAGCATCAACCTATATGAACTTGTGCTTTTACCTTTGCTTCATTTGCTTGGAATTCCATTATTAGCGTGAGAGATGAAATATTGAAGAGATGTCGGATTAAAATTTGTGATGGTCGTTCAAGTTTTACTTGGCACAACCCATGGGCTGACTGCACACCTCTTATTTATCGTTTGAGATTATTGGTGGTAATCTCAATGAATCCCTCAACCATTCCCTTCGCAAGGGGACCTGGACTCTTTTGGATCCTAGTACCATGAGGACTCATGGGGTCATGGGAAAATTCTAAACCTCCGCACGCTTATCCTCAATTTCACAAATGATACTTATGGTTGGTTATCGGCTTCTGGCAGATCCACCTATAAATCAGATAGGAATTTCTTTAGGACTCGCTTTTCTCTCGTTGAGTGTGCAAAGCTGATCTGGCATAAGCATTGGGTCAACCAGTACTCCTTTCTTTGAATGTAGTTTCCCCAAGCTTGTCGGGAAGATCATTCACCAAAGTTGTCAGATTATTGATATCATCCTTGATTTTGAGGTGAAGTTAAGTGGCTCCTCCACCTTATTAAGATCAACAAATACGCAGCAATGCTCCGTAAGTACTTGTTCACTGCTTACATTTCCTTTATTTGGATAGATTGTGACAGAAGAAACAGTAAAAGTCTGACCCAAATTGCAAATTTTCGGGCAAGTTCAGCTCATAATCGACTCCTTCAGTTTCCACCTTGTGGACAATTGTTTATTACCCTCTAGATTTTGCTTTTTGTCTGCTTGGATGGTTCCTTCTCCCACATTGTGGTGTTTTTTACATGTCATGCGATGTAGGATTGAGGAGTCCTAGCTACTTGCCCCCCTTTTTCTGTTTCCCCTGTTTCTGGCTAATAGACTTTCAATTACCGAAAAAAAAGATACAGCAGGTTCACAACTCACACGGGGACTGCAATACTACTTTGTGTGAGTTGTTGATGTTCTACTTTGTGAAGGACTTTAATGTTGTTATGTGTGTGATGCAGTGTTACCCTTCGATGCTACATCATTTTCAGGGTTCCTTCCTGATTGATGTCATGGTGCCCGTAAGGGAAATAATATCAAGCGTGTGCCCAAAGGCTCCTTCACATCCTTGGTCGAGTGCAATTGCAGTAACAACTAGAAATTACTTTTATTAGTAGTTCTTTCTGATTATTTGTTTTTTGACTAGTCTTCTAGGGTTAAGCATATTTTTCCTTAAACCTAGGGGGTTGGTGAAAACAGGCTATAATTATGCATTTGATGATTCATTAGTTTCCTGGTCATTCATTCTTAAATGTTTCCCAAATCAAAATTTGAAAACTTTTGAAATCGTTTGTCTATCGTCTGGAATTCTTATATCAAGGGGTTTCGTTTCAGATAACCAAATCCTTGGATGGCAGAATACTCTGACTTTGGGAATTTATTCGATTTGGACCATATGTGTATGGACTAGGGAATAGGCTGATTTGGAACATCTGTTTTGTGGTAGTTCTATAGAACAACCATTAGGCCTACAATACTCTATGGAGCGGAGTATTGGGCACCAAAGAGATGTCATATAGATAAGTTGAATGTAGCCGAAATGAGAATGTGAAGGTGGATAAGTGGGATAAATTGGAGAGATAGGATTAGAAATGAATATATTTAGAAGTTTAGAAGCTATGGGAATGTAGGTTGCGTTGGTACGGGCATATGCAAAGAAGACTAGTAGATGCCCCTATGAGAAGATGCATGTAAACGATGCCAAAAGAAGAAGGGAGAGACCTAAAAGAACTTGGATGGAGTTAATAAAAAAGGATATGACTTTACTACCTCTTACAAAAGAGTTGGCACAAAACAGACCTAAATGGAGGCGTAAGATTCATGTCGCTGACACCAAAATAGTTGGGAAAAGGCGCTACTTGTTAATGATTATGATAGATTCAGAACTTTTCATACTTCTATCAATTCCCCGATCAAGTGGAGTTGTATGTGTTTGCAGGCAACAGACTAATCATTGTTATGAATGATGATCCATTATTGCTCCATCACAATTGTTATCACTCTTGCGAGGTCATTTGTGTTGGGTGGTGTGCTTTTGAGAGCAATTTATAAATTCTATACTAATGTCAAAGTAAGCTATTATTAAGCAACATGCCAGTTGGTCTTGAAGGAGTATTAGGAGTGGATTATACTGATATGCTGTCTTTAAGATTAGCTTTTCTTGAAGTGGTTCCTTTCTTGATGTTGATTTCTATATTGAAGAATGCATAACAGTTTGTTAGTTGTTTAGTATCTTCATTGTTTCATTAGATATCTCAGTTTAGTTTAATTTGTGAGCGATATGCTTGAATCTAAGCTTGTTGACCTTTTGCTTTTCAGATTGATTTAATCTGTTGGGTATTTTTGTTACCTGTGCATGTCTGTATATTGGGAGGTTGAAAAGTTTTTTAGTAGATGATAGTTCTTAAAATTAATTTAAAGAATGAAAGAAAGTGCAGTTGATACTTCCAATCAAATATAGTTATGCCAATTTTTCAGTATGCCTATTCTTGTTATTCTATTATAATATAAAGTTACTGATTGAATGTGCCTGTTGATGCTCTTGCAAGTTTGTATCGTTGTCTGGAGGTACCATGATGATGAGGACGATAATTCACACTTTTAGTTATTCTTTTAACTTCTTTACTTCCCAAAGCTTCATCAACTTGATCCATTCAGTGGTACATTTCTTTTTTTTACCTAGGGATGCAACACATACGTACAAAGCTGAAATGCTAGATTTGGAAAAACAAATTAAGCATATGCAGTCTCAGCTTGACTTACTCAGTACACAAGTTTCAACTTTGGCACAAGGAAGAAGGGCCAGGACAATGGCAATATCTACTGTCAGCGGCCAGCTTTCAAACTTATTGGATGATAAGCTGTCAGAGAGGAATTTAGAGGTAATCTCTATGGATAATTTGACTATCTGTCTTTGCATATGCCTTTTTGGGCAGGTTTGGGCGGCGCTTTTGAGGCAACTTGGTATTACAATCTCAAACTCTACTTGACATTAAAGAACTTGGTAACGTTAACTACGGACGTGCTTTACCATGGTGGGTAGCATAAGGAGCTCAAAGTGCTGGAGTAGGTGGTGCAGTGTTAAGTTATTGTTAAAACCAATATTTTCAAAACTGGCCCGGCCACTGATCTGCATTGGTAGCTGGGCTGGTTGAACCCAGTTGAATGACGGGTCTACCCATTAGACCTGGATTGACTCGGACATCTCATAAATACCTCATTTTCTGCCCTTACATTTTCTCCTCTACCCTAAGCATTCTTTTCCTCGAGCAGTCAAGCAGCCTTCTTCTTCCATCCATTCCCAGCCCTTCGCGCTCGATGGCTGTTGCTTAGGCGATGGCCATGGTTCGCCTCAACCTCGGCTATGCACCAGCACCACTGCGAACTTATAAGAAGCCTCACTTTTTTCCATCTGGTGCTTCAACCCCTACCACTCTCTTATTTGGTTCTTGATGGCCGCCAGACAAGGGGGAGATGCTCGGGCTTCAGGGGGAGGGGAGGCTTCTTAACCACCGTGGGCTGGGTTAGTGGGTTGCTGGTCGAACCGTCTGGTTCTCCGTCGTCTGGGTCGGTTATATGATCCGAGAAAACTGGACTACCCAACTTGAATATTCCACCAGATTCTGTCTAATCTGGTTGGACAGGCAAGTCCCCTCACCTCTAGTAAAATTGCACTTACACCCTCATGATGCCTCTAAAACTATGTATAGACCCCTTGAACCCATAACTTTTGACAATATTACACTTACACCTGTTGAAACCTAAAAAGTTATCTTAACCTAATATATGAAATGCTGAAAATGCACCAATTTTTAAAATTTCTTAATTTCCACAATTTCTTATGAATATTTCCACTCATAATTAACATGATTTATTTAGAATTATCATACACGAAATCATAATAATAACCCTAATCTAATTAAGTCGCGCCTTTTTCCAACAATTTGAGGTTGGCGACATGGATCTTATACCTCCATTATAGCCTGTTTTGTACCAACTCTTTTGTTAGAAATAGTTAAACCGTATCCTATTTTACTATCTCTGTTCACATTCTCTTAGGCCTTAATCTCCCTATATTTGGCATCCTTGACATGCGTCCCTGCTAATCTTCTCACTAGGGCATCTATTTGTCTTCTTTGCATATGCCATACCAATGCAACCTACATTTCCAAAGCTTCTTCTTAAAGGTGCTACTCCTAAGTTCTCACGAATATACTCAATTTTTATCCTATCTCGCTTAGTTATTCCGCATGTACACCTTATCATTGTGTGGCTACATTCAATTAATATATACAACTGTACTTTGGAGCGCAACACTATGCTCCATAGAGTATTGCAAGCCTCATGGTTGTCCTATTGAACTTGCCTTTAAGCCTATTTTTAATGCACCTATCACACAGAATTCTCGAGGTTGTCTTCCACCTTACCCACCCTCATTTATCCTATTCACCACATCACTATCAATATATTCCTCTTTGTGTATAATGAATCCTAAATAACAAAATTGTGCACGCCTTGGCACTTCATACCCATCTATTTCAACTAAGGTTCTACCTTCTATGAAATTAAATTCCATAAATTATGTCTTAGTCCTACTTATTTTAAAACCTTTTGATTCTAGAGATTCCCTCCATAATTCTAGTTTTGCATTGTATTTAAACCTGCTTTAATCTCATCAACTAAAACTCCATCATCGCCTAAAAGCATGCACCAAGAAACTAAATTTTGTATATATCTAGTTAGCTCACCCATAGCTACATCAAATAGGTAAGGGTTTAAGCTTGATCTAGACCTATTGTGACTAGGAGCTCTTTAATTTCTCACCCAATTTGTACACTAGTCACTACCTTATCATATATATCCTTTATAATATACATGTATCCTCGTATAACTCCCTTCTACAAAACATTCCAAATGAGCTCTCTAGACACTATATTGTATGTTTTTTCCAAATCTATAATGGTCATATAGAGGTCTTGTCTCTAATCCCTATACCTCTACTAACTGTCATGACAAAAATATAGTTTTAGTTGTTGACCTCTGCAATGAAACGAAATTGGTTCTCTTTGACCTTGGTTCTTTATGCGAACGTCCTTCAACTACTCTCCTATAACTTCATAGTATGACACAACTTTTATACCCCTATAGTTTATGCAACTATGGATATCCCCATTATATTTTTATAGGGGTATAAGGGCACTTCTCTTGCACCACTCTAGCTTCTTCTTTAACTTTCAAATGTTGTTAAACAAAATAGTCAACCAAGTTAAGCCAACACCCCCAAGAGCCTTCTATACTTCAATAGGAATTCCATAGTCCTAGAGCTTTACCTTTTCCAATCTTCCTTAAGGTAGCTCTTACCTATGGAATTTTCCTAAATTAGATTTGTCTTGAATAGGACTTCATCGAATATCCTTACTACTACCATAATCTTCATTCAATAAATGCTCAAAATACCCTTGCCATCTCTCCTTAATTTTCTCATCTTTCACTACAACCCTTTGATTTTTACTCGAAATGCATCTAACTTAATCTAAGTTCGTACACTTATCTCTTAACTTAGCTATCTTATATATGTCCCTCTCCTTCTTTGTTCCTATCCTTTTATACAAGTCAGTAAACACCTTATATCTAACTTCACTAACTACTTGGCGCCAGTCTTCTAACTTAAGTATATCTTTTCCAATTCTCTTGACTTTTACATTTTGACCACTCCTTCAAGGAACATTCCTTATCCTTGATGATTTTTTGAACTTCCTCGCATCATCACCATGTTTTTTTCTTAAAATCCTTTCTCCTCCTCACTTCATCAAGTACCTTTTCTCCCCAACTTTTTAATGTAATTAGACATGTTAACCTACGTTGGTGGTTCCTCATTCTTAAGTTCCAGTTTCCTTCAACCCTCAATGACTCCACAAAAGTGTTAGCATCTCACCCTTCAAGTTCGACCACTTGATCTTTATCCTTCCTTCTTACACCCCTTCATGTGGACATTTAAAGCAACTAAGTCATGTTATAGTGCTAAGGGTTCTCCCGTATAACCTTACAATCCTTACAAGTAGTTCTATCCTCGCTTCTAACTAACAAGAAATTTTTTGGCTCTTGTTAGGTCTACTCTTGAAAGTTACTAACACTCCTCCCTCTTCTTAAAATAGTATTTGCAATACCTAGATCATTAGCCATTGAAAACTCAAGAATAGTTCCCATATCTCATTCCTCTCTCTGAAACAAAATGCTCAATGTACTCTCACATATCCTATGTTCTTCTCCCCTACATGCCCATTGAAGTCCCTTTTCCCTATTAAGTATCCCTTACATTAACTGGCTCCATTTCCTCCAAACATTGTTTCTTGAGGTTCTTTCCCTTCTCACTTGAGCATAACCACTAATACCATCAACTATGAATTCCCCTAACACTAGTTTCATAAATATAATTCTATCACTAAAGCTCTCGACACCTACAAGATTTTTTTTCAAGTTCTTGTCCACTACTATACCTATCCCATTCCTATTTGACTCTTTATCTACATAAAATAGTTTAAAACCCTCACCCTGCTCCTCCCTAGCTTTCTCTCCGACAAACTTAGTCTCCTGCAAACAAGCTATATTAACCCTCTTTCGCATAAGTATTTCTACTAACTCCATACCCTTACCCTTTAAGGTCCTAATATTCCAAGTTGCCACTCTAATCCTACATTATAATTATTATGAAAAGTAATTGAGGATGGATTTGGAACATTCTAAAAAAGAAACTATCTGTAT
>CM077511.1:2508329-2619711 GCA_039654745.1 Houttuynia cordata
CCTTGTGATTTGATGTCATATGCAATACGTATTTTAGTTGCTCCCTTGTAAGTGTATTGCCTCATATACATGTTGTTGTGTTGCATGATGTGTTGCCTCATATGCATGTTAGTGTGTTGCAAGTTACAATGCATTGTTAGTCATTACAGTCAAGTTGCGACGCATTTTTAGTCAGTTACATTATAGTTGCGATGCATTATTATTACAGTTGTGATACACTTATTGCTAAATTGTGATGGCATGATGTGTTGCCTCATATTCATGTTGTTGTTGTGCTGCACGACTCCGTGGCTATGGTTATAACTGAGTAATGATAGATCTAGTACTCGTTATGATGGATCATATATAAGTGTTGATGCATGAAATACTTAATGCGCTGCCTAGTAGATATGCTACGATGTGCTGTATCATAATTAGTTGCGATGCATTTTTATTCAGTTATGATGCTTAGTGGCTGCATTTGTGATGCCAAATTAGTAAAATTGCGACGTATTTTTAGTCAGTTACGTGATATTTGCGATGCCTACTTAATGCAGTTGTAATACTTTTATTGTTAAGTTGTGATGCATTTGCGACTCTGTTGGAATGTTAATTTTCTTGAATTGCGATAACACTGCGATGTTCTAATAGCTTACGATATGTTGAATTGTAGGTGGAAGGGTTTGAGGGTGTTGGCATGCTATAGTTTACTCCCTTAAACTATAATGATCATAAGAATGCATATGTGGAATAAGAGTGCATAGTTTGAGGGTGTTGTCATGCTCACACCCTTAAACTATACTAATCATACTTGTCGGTGGTGGCAAATCAAGGAACTACCTTGTGTCCATGCATGTGCCACCATATCTGTTAGAGGAGCATTATTAGCTTATTCATGTCATGGAGATTTCTGGACAACGCAGAGCTATAAGAATGTATACAACCACATTGTCTTCTCAGTTTTGCATTATGACAAGCCAGTTCGAGCTGAGTCACCAGTAAGAGAAGATTTCTTTCTTCCACCCATAACCAAGAGGCCAATGGGCAAGCCAAGGAAGAAGCACATTGAATCCCAAAAGAAATCTATATGACCATTCCATTACAACCGATGCGGTGGGTTTGAGCATAATAGGAGCACATGCACTACACTAATTGTAGAATAAGTTACTGTTAAGACTTTTTTTTTCATTTTAGACTACTAAACTACTTAGCAAGGCCTGTAATAGTCTCAATACTATTATGTGTTTCCACCTGTTGAATCCTTGAATGGTACCAGATCTTATCCACCGTATCGCACCAAGATCACAAATAACTGCAAACTAAACACAACATTATCGCAACCAAACGAGCTCTTATTCTCAACAGCTGTGTTATGCAACCTAATATGAATCGCAAATCATCAAAACCCAATGACAACTTCAACGTAAAGCTATAACAAACGCATCGCAAACCAAACACAATCGCATCCCAACATTTTTCGTCAATTATGTGACATTTGTAATGCATAATTGTTGAAAATGTGATACCATTATTGCTAAGTTGTGATGACATGATTTGTTGCATGATGTGGTTCCTCATATGCATGTTGCTGTGTTGCACGACATTATGGTCATGGTTATAGCTAAGTAGTGATAGATCTAGAACTTGTCAGATGGATTATCTATAAGTTGTGATGCTTAGTGGCTGTATTTATGATGCCAAATTAGTTAAGTTGCGATGTTACCAGATCTTATACATTACAGTCAAGTTACGGTGCATTTTTAGTCAATTATGTGACATTTGCAATGCATAATTGTTGCAGATGTGATACCATTATTACTAAGTTATGATAACATGATTTGTTGCATGATGTGGTTCCTCATATGCATGTTGTTTTGTTGTACCAATGTATAATGAAAGCGAAACGATAAGGACTTAAAGTTAACCTTTGATGAAGAACAATTGTAACCGGAATTAAAACATTCATGTAATCGCCACATCACGCATACTTGTTCCTATATTTGCTTCTCGACATAAAGCTACTACAAACGCATCGCAAAGCCAACACAATCACATCCAACATTAACATACATATAAATACCACACTTCACAAATATTCACAACCAAGTATTAACTTGTCAGAACATTGTAGATATGTTTCAAATGTGTTATATATACAATGAAGTTGCGATGAATTTTTAGTTAGTTACTTGCATTTGCGATGTGTAATTATTATAGTTGTGATACCTTTATTACTAAGTTATGTGATATTTGCGATGTCTAATTGTTGCAGTTGTGATACCTTTATTGGTAAGTTGCGATACTACCATAAATGCATTATAAATGAACATCGTGCTTTCACCAAATCTGAAGTCCAATAAGGACCAATGATTACTCTTAAGGACTAGAATAAGTCACATGTTGTACATGAAAGCATAATCACCATCTGCAGCCTTACAAGATCCGCGCACATTCTTGCTCTAATCTTCATACAAAGCCTCATGATCAAAACTTTTAGGCTTTCTACCCACCATCCATATATCTTCATACTGTAATGCATAATTGTTGCAGTTGTGATACCTTTATTACTAAGTTGCGATAACACGACTGTCTTAGTCAGATCTTATACTTTACAGTCAAGTTGCGACACATTTTTAGTCAATTGTGTGAAATTTGCAATGCCTAATTATTGCAATTGTGATATCTTTATTGCTAAGTTGCGTTGTATTTATGACTATGTTCCCCCTCCCCTCTTGGCCTTGTTGCAACCGTGCGGCCGACGTCCATGGAAAAGACCCAGTCAATGTCATAGTTGAGGGAGAGTTGCGGCCACTATGTTTTATACTTCCATCTGCCCTTCCGTCTTTGCAAATAGCAAAGTGTCAACAGAGAAGACCCAGTCATTGCCATAGTCGGTGGAGAGCTATCAATTATGAAAACCATGCAAATAAGTACATAAAACTTGAAAAAATTTTCACTGTAATGGTGTTTGGTAAGATATAGCTACCTTGTGATTTAGAACCATATGTAATAAGTGTGTTGCCTCATATACATGTGATAAGCATAAAATATACACATTTATATGCCTTATTTACCTATATGCTAGTGTAGTTTTTATGATAAAACATGAATAAAATGGGTTATTTGTGATTAGAGTAGTAATTAGGGGATTAATAATTAAATTACTCTAATTAATTATTTTAGATGCATTAAAGAATTTAAGGAATCATATTTTTATCATGCGTCTAATTTTAGTTTGGTTTTGTTATTGTAGGTTTAAAAATGCGAATTGCAGATCAGTAGCAGACGAGCGCATTAGACGTGTTTTGAAATGCCAAAGTGACCCAAGAGCTAATATCGCGCGTATCGAAGAATTGAACCGTTGATGAGCTACTTAAAAGAAGACGGGCGTTTATTTTTAAGTACAAGCCGTTCGGATTTGAATTGGCGTTGGAGATCGTTACGACAGGTTTTATTTGATTAAAAGAACAAAAAAAGAGAAAAGGATGAGAACCGGGCTGGTCCGGTTTGGGTCAGAAAATAAAAAAAATAAAACAACCCGAGCCATCGGCTCGGGTGTCGAACAGAGACGAAGGAAAACAACGCTCGAGCATCTGCTCGAGCTCCGGTGTAACAGAGGAGCGCCGGGGCCGGCAAGGTGACGACGAAGCTCGAAACGGCGGAACGGCGACCCTGGACTCGATTCCGGCGGCTTTGACAAGAGACGACAGCGACGGACCAGAATGGAAGCAATGGCAGGACTCGACGATCGGCAGGCGATGGCGGAGATTCTGCGGCGGTTCTGGGTACCGGCAAAGGGCAGTAAGACGGTGATGGGCTCGATCGAGCAGATGCAGACGACGGCACAATGGATAATGACAGAAAATAGAAAAAAGAAGATAGAGTTCAAATCGGAAAAACAGAGGAGAAGCGGCTCGATTTGGGACTCTGTTTGAAACAGAGTCGTGCTTGACTGTGACGGCGGATTTGGGTTTATCTAAATGAGAAATTGAAGGAGGATGGACTCTCTCTCGAAACCTATAAAAGACGATCGAAGAAACAGAAGAAAGGACGGATTTTTGGGAGCTGACGGACTGTTCTGGACGCTCTGTTTTGAAAAAAAATAGAGCTTTGTTGGGTTTTGGGCCGTGTTCTTCGTGTTTTTCGTTGTGATTTCGTTGGAACTTAAGAGGAATCGAAGGGAGAAGATAGAGAAAAGAAGAAAGTTGGATTTTTTGCATCTGCTACAGTGATTTTGAATTTGCTACAGTGCACGCGAACTGCTACAGTACCGGGCATTTGGAGAAGACGATGAATAGTGTCTCATGAATAGTATTTTGCTACGGTGTTTTCTCGATGCAATTAAATCTAAATTTGATTTTTCTCTTTAATATGAATGGCTAAATCTTTTGTCAAAGCTAAAGGTGACATTATTTGATTGATAGTTTTACATCTATAAAGAAGTTTTTAATGCTTATTTGATTGAATGCGATGTTTTAGAAATAGTCATAATCTATACAATTATTTGATTTGTCGTTAACGTAAGGTACGGCGAATGCTTATAATTCCCTGTGATTAGTAGAATATGCTTATTAATGATAAACTTTCAATCGATATTTTTATGTTAATGGATATGATGAACGTGAATGAAATATCATCCGATTAGGTGAAATCATTATTTAAATCTAATTGCGTAATTAAATAGACGTAGAATATTAATTAAATAATTGATCCTTGAAGCTTTGATATCTCTCATCGATTATCTTTCCTATCTTTAATTAGTTTTAATTGAATTTTTAATCGTAATTTTAGTAGTTAGTTAAATTACAATTTCTCTACAAAATTTTCAAATATGAACTTTAATTTGCTAAGCTAAGTAGTGTTTAAATTAGTTTGGAGTAGAATAATCCTACATCATTCCCTGTGGTTCGACCTTGGACTTACCGAGTATATATTACAATTTATCAACCTTTGCTTGGGTTAGATCAACATGTTATGTTGGATAATGTGTTGCCTCGTATTCATGTTGTTGTGCTACAAGTTGCGATTCATTTTTAGTCATTACAGTTAAATTGCTACACATTATTAGTCAGTTACATTACGTTTGCGATGCCCAATTATTGCATTTGTGATACCTTTATTTTTAAGTTGCGATGGCATGATGTGTTGCATCATATGCATGTTGGTGTGTTGCACAACTCTATGGCCATGTTTATAGCTAAATAATGATAATTCTAGTACTCATTATGATGGATTATATATAAGTTGTGATTAATGAAATACTTATTCCGATGCCTAGTAAATATGTTCATATGTGTTATACATTACAGTCAAGTTGCGATTAATTTTTAATCAGTTACGTTATATTTGTGATGTGTAATTATTACAGTTGTGATACCTTTATTGCTAAGTTGCAATGACATGATGTGTTGCCTCATATGCATAGTGTTGTATTGCATGACTCTGTGGCCATGATTATAGCCAAATAATGATGGTTCTATACTTGTTATGATGGATCATATATAAATTATGATGAATGAAATACTTGTTGCGATGCATGTTCATATGTGTTATATATTACAGTCAAGTTGCGATTCATTTTTAGTCAATTACGTTATATTTGCGATGCGTAATTGTTGCAGTTGTGATACATTTATTGCTAAGTTGCGATGGCATGATGTGTTGCCTCATATGTATATTATTGTGTTGCATGACTATGTGGCCATAATTATAGCTAAGTAGTGATGGATCTAATACTTGTTATGATGGATCATATATATGTGTTGATGAATAAAATACTTGTTGTGATGCCTAGTAGATATGCTTGGATGTGTTATATCTTAGTTAGTTGCGATCCATCATTATAAATCCTTCTTCTTCTTTGCTCCAAAAGACTCCTTCTCTTGCTCTTCTCTAGCCTCCAATAAAACTCAAAAGTCTATTCTCTGGTTTCTCCAAGATAGTCCCAAAACGTTCTCTCATAAGGCCTATTTATAAGTTTGAAGAGAAACCACGAAGTCCCCTTCCAAATCCAAGTCGAAATAGGTCTTATTTCGGTTTTCCGCACACGGCGATCGATCGCTCCGTATTGCCGATCGTTCGCCTACCGATCGATCACAATTCCTTCGTTATTTCTCCCGATCGATCGCATTGATAGCCGATCCATCATGGTTACTATTCATGAATTTCAAATGGCTATAACTTTCCACTCCGAACTCTGAATTGTGCGTAGTTGGTGGCGTTGGAAAGCTGACTTCTTAATCTTTAACATGAAGCTTGAATCAGTCCAATCCGACATTTGTACACGAAGTTATGATGATTTAACCATTTGAGTTACTTTTCTCCTCATTTCTGTGTATTACTCTTGTTTCCTACAAAAACCAAAAACTATATTAAAGTAGTAGTTATTCTAATCAAACACTAGCAGAAACATAAGTTTAGGAGATAATAAAATGCATAATTCATGTATAGATCACACGACAATGTAGTCATTGATATAGGTAAGTAGTGATGGATCTAGAACCACGTATTAATTTGTCGGAACCTTGTACATATGTTCGATTGTGTTATATATGACAATGAAGTTGCGATACCTTTTTTTGCTAAGTTAGGTGACATGATGTGTTGCTTCATATGCATGTTGTTGTGTTGCGTGACTCCGTGGTTATTGTTATAACTGAGTACTAATGGATCTAGTACTCATTATGATGGATCATATATAAATTTTGATGAATGAAATACTTGATGTGATGCCTAGTAGATATGCTCAAATGTGTTGTATCTTAATTAGGTGTGATGCATTTTTATTTAGTTATGATGCTTAGGGGCTGCATTTGTGATGTCAAATTAGTTAACTTGCGATGTTATCAAATCTTATACTTTATAGTGAAGTTGCAACACATTTTTAGTGAGTTACGTGACATTTGCAATCCCTAATTGATGCAGTTGTGATACCTTTATTGCTAAGTTGTGTGACATTTGCGATCCCTAATTGATGCAGTTGCGATACCTTTATTGCTAAGTTGCGTGACATTTGCGATGCCTAAATATCAAAGTTGTGATACCTTTATTTGTAAGTTGTGATGCCTAAATATTAAAGTTGCGATACCTTTATTCATAACTTGTGTGACATTTGCGATGCTTAAATATTGAAGTTGCGATAACTTTATTGAAAAGTTGAGATGCTACCACAAATGCATCGCAAACCCAAAACAAATGAATCGCAACAGAATCGCAAATACATCGCAACAGCCAAAAATGTTAAACCACAACGCTCACAAATATTCATGTCACCACATATTAACTTCACAAATACAATTAACCCGTTAGAACTATAGCATAAATTTGTCCACAACCAGCCATAATCACATATGCATCCACATCAAATCAGTTATAACCAAAAGCTTGGTCCTAACTACAAACTGAACTATATCATAATGGTATCACAACTGAAAATGTACCACAAGCTGAACTACATCATAATGGTATCAAAATTGAGAATGTACCACAAGCCTAGTTTTGCCCATACACTGATATAGAACTGAGAATGTACCACACAACCCACTTCCTGAATTGCTTCATATCAACGGCTTCTGGTGTTTGTCTAAATGTAAGTTTATACATAAAGTAACAGAGGTATGCACCACAGTCATCAAACCCCATTTGCTTCTGTGATTCAACATGCTTATTTTTCCACTTCTCCCAATCCCCATCTTCGAATGGAAAACCCAGAAAAACCTACCATACTTTGCCTACCTCCTCATGGCACGGGGGAATATTGACTTTTCATGCTCAAATCTCCCGCGTGTCCCAAGGCTATCGTAAATGAACATCGTGCGTTCACCAAATTTAAAGTCATACATGTGAAGGCAAACTACAGAGAGGAGGTGATTATGCTCTTAGATGGCCTCCAAAGTCATAGGCCTTTTCCGAAGGAAAAACTTAAGGTCTACAACAAAAAAAAAATGTAAAAACACATGCAATAGTAAGAAAGAAATGTACCAACATGAGATAACGAAGGCAAAACACTGCAATAGAATTATAACAGAATGAAAATATCATCACAATAAAATCACCAACAAAAGAATATTACCTATTTTCGAAAGAGCATCATATGCTCCCTTCCCTACTTCTTATGCTCTTTTTTGCTGCTGTTTGGGCCTCTTGTGTTGTCCAATAGAGTGAGCTTTACTGGTCCCCTCCCCATAGCTATCTACATCACCTGTTCTATCTCTGGGCCTCTTCTATACAACTAGAGGACTTTTCTCTGCTTCCACCTCCTCCATAGAATCATCAGCTGCCAGATCCTTTTCAATGTCATCTGCCACATCCAAGCCCTTAGCAACCACCTCTAATGCAGACTCAGGGTCAGTGCACTCAAGCCCATCAACAGTTTGTCCTTTGTTGAGGGCTCGTATGCTGAGCTTGTAGTCAGGTGCCTTTTGCACTAGCCACTTCAAAATCCTAGGTTGCAATCCATCCGCCTGCTGCAACCAATCCAATCCAACATCCTTTGCTTCCACCAATTCAAAAAACCAAAACTGCATAAATACATAATTAATATTATAATTAGTACATCAAAGATTAAAAAAAATAATATTAGAAACTGTCACAAGTTTTGTAGTTGACATTTATACCTGTAAAATAGCTTAACAACCAAACAAATTGAATCTACCTTTCCTCATGTCTTCATATCCATTTGCAACTCCTTTCCATAGTTGCACATATACTTTCCTACCCCAAGGATAATTTGAGAATGTACTCAAGTCCTCCTCGTTCATCATAGCCCAAAACCTCATTTCCATAAGGTCTCCTAGCCTAGGTAGGAGGAATACCACAATGATGTAAAGAATTGCTAACCTAATCTTGTCTTGTAGCTTTGTCTTCTTTTCTTCCAACAAATCCCGAATCATTGTTGAAGTGATTTTCGATTCCCCTTTAAACATTATATCCTTGAAGGCACTACAAGATTGGAGTCGAAAATTCTCAGCTGTAGTGTGTAGCAGCAGCCCGAGAATTAGAGAAACATCCAAGGGCTTAACTCGAGCCCTCTTTCTACTAATATCAAAAGTCAGCCCACTGACCCTCCTCTCTAGAATCTCGCATACTAGTCGATGACAGACTTACGAGTGAGGAATATTTAATAAATCTCCTAATATAGAATTGGAGAGATATCAATGGGTTTCACCTTTAATTGTCTAGCTAAAGTCAACCAGCTTTTTCATTGTACACTTGCAGTCAAGTTTAAGCAGCTACAATTAGGCAAAAAATTGTAATCAGATAAGCATCCTTATATAATAATCAGTAGCATTCTTACATTACATCATCACACCCTATACAATTAACCTTCGCAACCTATGCAATTAACCTTCCCAACCTATGTTATTTACCTTCGAAATAATTACATCAACTTTCGCAATAAAATAAATTTCACTTCAAATAGAATTACTCAACCATCGCAACCAAACCAATTAACCTGTGCAACCTATGTAATTTACCTTCGCAACTAAATAAATTTCACTCAACTTCATAGAATTACTAAACCATCACAACCTATGTAATTAAAATTTGCAACCTTTTATATCAACCTTCATAACTAAATCAGTTAAAGCTAATTCCTATAAAATCACAACCCAACACATTCTATGCAATTAATCTATGCAAACCTTCACAACTAAATAAACAACTATTCTATACACGATTCTCATCCACAATTCAAACAAAAATAACATACGTTCATGGTAACCATTCATATTCCCGACAACAATACTATCTTAATCAAAACCACCAAAATGAAGTGCTTATGGGAAAAAAAATACACTTTTTGTAACCACTTACTTCCTTTCCGGCGTCAGTCTTCTGCTTCCCTACATTTTTCTCTTCACCCTGTATAGTCCATGGAGCCATTTGCGTCGATGGAGAGGGGAGTCGATGGAGAGGGGCATCATCCAACCGGCGAAGAGGGCGAAGAGGGCACATTGGTGAAGGGGCGTATGTGGCGACAGGGGAAGGTTTTGAATGACTGTGAAGAATTTTGGGTGGAGGGGGGAAATGGAAAGTGGGAGGGGTAGAGGGGAGTCGGCGGAATGGGGAGTTGACGGAGATGTGAGTTAGCGGAGAGAGCGCCAACAAGGAAGAAAGTCCACGGAGAGGCATCGGCAGAGGGGCGTCATCGGAGTGGAGTCGGTAGAGGCAATGGAGGGTTTCGAAGACGCTGCAAATGAAAAATGGGAGAGTTGGGAGGGAAAAGAGAGAGTTGAGAGGGAAAAGGGAGAGAGAGGGAAGTGACGTGCTGCAGCCTGCAGCAGCTTCTGAGTTGTGTGAGTCAGGTGTGGGTAGTTTAGGCATTACAAAAAAAGAAACCACCTCCTCCTCACATGCATCCCTTTTTTGTTAGACTTTTTCCATACCTTTGAGTCTCTTTTGAACCCTCAACCTTTTCACTTGGCCCAGACCGGTTAAAACCAAAAAGTGAATTTATGGATATTATTTTTAACAATGGATCCCTGAGATTAAATGTTATTTTTAGCTGTGAGACTTTTGTTAGCATCGTCAAAATGTTACATGGGGGTGCCACTGAGAAATTTTAGGGTGTTAAAAAAGTTTCACCCTTTTTCTACTCAGGGCCATTTGGGGCGTAAAAAAACTAGAATATCTACAGTAGATATTTCATAGCATTCAGATTTTTTTCACTTTCAGGGTGAAACACGTCATTTCAGCTGAATAAAAAAGTGAAATGAAACATCCATTGCGGATGTTTTGTTATTATTATGCCCCAAACGGCCCCTCACTTGTCATTTTTTTTTTCTTTTCCACATATGAGATCTATGGTCCCAGATTCAAGCTTCGCTGCGCCGTTTGAGTCTTGACTGTGGGCCTGAAAGGGGTTCTCGTTTCTTTGAGCACAAGGCCTCGTACCAGCGACGACTTCCATGGGAGGCAAGGAGAGGAGCTACTCCACATCTCCATGTGAGCACCTCAGAGCTGCCTACAATGCTTGCTTCAACAGGAAACCCACCCACCCCCTTTCTTTCCTTTCTCTCCCTTCTTCTCTCTTGCTTCACAAAGCTGGTCAATTTTACTTTAAAAGCACAATCAATTTTTGAAGTTTTGGATCATCTTCTTTTGTTTTTCAGGTGGTATTTGGACAAGTTCTTGAAGGGTCAATGGGACGAGGACGACTGCGTTTCTGAGTGGGAGAAATACCGGGCTTGCCTCTTGGTAAAACCCTTCTCTCTCTATATATGCATAGTTGAGTTTTGTAGTCCTGCAGAATCTATGTTGATAAAGCGTAAAATGAGAATTTGGTTTATGACATGGTGGGATCACTAGATTAAGTTCATTTGATCATTTGGTTCTGTGCTGTCAACTGGGTGTTTTTGTTCTGCCTATTATGAGTGCTAATTGAGTATGCTCCTTGTAATAGATAAGTCTATGAGCTGCTTAGTGATTGATACTGTTTGTGCTTTCTTTTGGGAATGTATTTTTGTTATGCCAATTCTTTGTGCTAATTAAGTGTGCCCTTCTAATGGCTAATTAAGTTTAAGGAAGATAGATAGGTTTACGAGCGAGTGATTGATACTGTTTGAGCCTTCTTTTGTGAGGTCATTTTTTGGTATGTACTTGTTTTCTTTTGGAGTATGTGTAGGTACTTAATGTACATGTTTATCTGTCGATCCTCTTCTTTCATCAATTTTGTTTATGAGGTTCATGTAACTTGATGAGTGTTACATTTTCTGTTCGTACAATTGACTGTAATTATCTTACTAAAAAAGGGAAGGTTGTCGTTAGACTTGGCTATTGGCTAATATGAAATAGAAAGAGCATGAATACGAAGTGCAGAAAAGAATAGTAAATGGATGCATTATTTTGGTGCATCGTGTAGGCATTGATGTGTGGCTATCGTATAAGGGGCTAGGGCCCTTCTGAGAGATGTAGTAATCTGGATTGTTGCAGCTGCCCTTCAATAGAACCATTCTGTCGGCTTCTATTTTGGACGGGGAATGATTGTGTTATGAGAATCGTTCTATTTTGTAAGGCACTAAATTGCCCATGCTTAGGATATTTGGTTCCTATATTCTGTGTCTTTTGTCTTAGTGGAAGGCTCTAGATAGTGTGGCTCAAGACCTTGGTTAATGCTGAATTCGATTTTCAAGAGAATTATTAGATGGATTTGTACTAGTGTACTTCTTGGTATGCACTAATAGACTTTCCATTCTGTATTTTCAATATTATATCTAATTTATATATATCACATGATCTTGGGCTGATACTTCTCCTAGTTGATTGATTGATATGTTACTTCTCAAGGTAGTTCTCATACTCTTTAAAATAAGGTTATAATTCTGTGCTGATACTTCTCCTAGTTAGTTGTTTAGATACCATAGTTCTTGTGATAGTTATCATACCCCTCTGACATTAGGTTGTCATATGTGCTAACTTCTTCTTCTGAAATTATTCTGAGATGCTGAGCTTTAAGAGAAATACGAAAACATATTAAGCGTGTTCTGCAACCTCTTTGCGTTTGCTAAAAGCGCTTTTTTGACAAAATTGCTTTTGTTATTGCAAAGCAAAAGCTTGGCCCATATGTTAGTGGCCACCCCAAAGCAATCTTTTGAAAAACCAACCCTAAAAGCCTGTTTGGACTGAGCAGATTTTGACCAAAGAATAAATGTCTCATGTGACAATTTACCCTTAATGAGACAAAGAAGGAATGACCTTGTCCGTCCATTTAACGAGGGAGGAGCAAGTGGAGTCATTTCCACCATCCTCCTTGCTCTTTCTTACACACAAAAGACGTTTTTTTGAAATTTCTCGTCAAGAGGAAATTTACTAAAAAGAGGTTTTGGACCAACTTCCAATAAAAAGTCGCTTTTATTATACCAAAGCGGCTTTTGTATAAAATCTGCCTCCTATGCGTGATTTTGCATTTAAGCAGCTTTAAAGATGCTTTTGCAGCACAAAACGGTCTCCCAAATGCGCCTGTAATACGTTGCTAATTTTAGCATGACTCACCATAATATCTGGAATCTTCTGTCCATGGGAACGAATATGTTGTTTTTTGTCTGACCAGCAGTTTAATGTTTTATTTCAATGAATAGATGTATGCTCTGCAAACATGTTGTTTCAGTGGAAGGCAATGGTTAGTTTGGCATTGATTAGCTCAGGTTAACTGTCAAGATTGGCATCTCTAAGCTAAAAGCTTGGGAGAAACCTGTACAAGTCATTAGCAGGGGCCAGGGTGCTTTTCTAAGTTTTAGCATATCTTCTAGGTTGTCTTGGAAAGACATTATTTGTGTCAGGTTTAGTGTTTAAATCTACTTCAAAGTACCTGGCCCAGTGTGACCTCTTATTCTGATCTTGATACATAACTAGACATCGTGCAACTACTGTACCAGAACTGACAGTAGATTTTATTATTACTTTTGGATGAAATTCAGGTTAATAATATTGTCTTCTTGTTAATTGAATTCTTTCCTCTAGTTTTATGTTCTCCTTCTCCCTCATTAGTCCTGGCCCCTTACTGCCTCCACCCCTTACCCTTTTATCATATAACTTGTATTTACGTGCAAAGAGAAGCAAAAACTGCTCAATGGAGATGCAAATCAATTTCGTAATTGTTGTATCTTTATTTTCATATTGCTTGTCCTTGAGAAGATCGTACAATAATGCACGTTGCTCCTGAAAAGTGCCATCTCTATTAGAAACTAGGGTCAATTGCTGGAGCATTTTTTTCCCTTACTAATTCTAGTTGTAACATCTCCTTTTATTAATATAGTTGCGTTAATCATTTTATGTAGCATTTAAGAGAAGCATATGTAAATAATACTAATTGCTGAGGTTAACTAAATTCAAGCAAAATAAACGAACTTTAGATTCAAGCAAGTAACACGAGTTTACAAATTTACAGCATACTCGGATGTAGAATTACACCGAACTGCAGCTCTTTTGGCAGCATTAGCAGGTTGATAAGGTGGAAAGGCGTTTCCTAACATAGAAAAGAGGTGAGTTTTGACTTTTGGTGTTTGGCTGTGCACAGTGATCCACAAGAATAGATTAAGCAAGATCATCATGAACAAGGCATCTTCATTAGTATATTGGTTGCAAACGAATGGATATCATCATGGGGATACATCATACATATCTTTAACAATGTGAAGGAAATGTAAACTGAACCAATAGTGGATTACTTGATGGGTGGTGAGAGGATGGACAGGTAGGGGGATAGCATTTGATCTCTAGTGCGACTATTCATAGCATAAAGAGAAAAATATTACGCACTATCTGCAGTCCCCTCTTCAGAGGGTTGTGTCAGGAAGGGCATTTGGCGTAAAAACTTGCCACTATGTTTTTTTGTATGGATTTTGTACCATTTTGATTCCGATAAGAGTCAAACGCGGTATATAATCCATGCCGCCGACCCCAGATAGCTGGGATAAGGCGTATGATAATGATGAAGATGATGATGATCCGCAGCAGCACCTGCATTTCTTCTTATTTCCCCCTCCCTCTTAGATGCTGCAAATCTCGGCTAGATCTAGCCCCCTTTTTCCCAAGTTCTCGTGAAGACGGTGCAGAATTCATCACTGCACTCTCCCAGTTCATGATTTACTTACTCAGACTGATATCCCAGCGAGAGAGATTGCAAACAGTGATTGGGTGCATGACCTTGTTTTATTTGTGGTGCGTTTTTTTCTTTGAGGAACAACTTCATAACACTAAACAAAATGCCTTGAAATTGTGTTTTTGTAAATTTTTGGTGATAAAATATGACTCAATCATATGAAGGCCCTTATTGTCAAGTAGAAGTTCTTTCTAGTGTTTTTCTTTCACGTTTGTCACTTGGCAACTTAGCCCCAAGTCCCGCCTATCATATAATGTT
Organism: Houttuynia cordata; assembly: GCA_039654745.1. NCBI lineage: Eukaryota > Viridiplantae > Streptophyta > Magnoliopsida > Piperales > Saururaceae > Houttuynia > Houttuynia cordata. The sequence continues at coordinate 2,523,169 of CM077511.1, forward strand.
ATTATGATTATACTGTTGATTGCTCGAGTAATTGAGAGGAAGACTTGTAGATGGAAGCAAACTTGTTAGATAGAAGCATTCTCAGGTTGCAATATTCTGTGCACGTGTGATGATATAGTCGCAGAAATTATTATAAAGTCTAGAATCGTGCTTGAACTTTGAATGCCTGATTATAGTTTCACATTTGTAATACATAAACTGCTGATAACTTGACAGAAACATGTAGAGGATAAGCATTTGAGAAGTTTTTTAGAAGAAGGTGCTCCTTTGGACTTCCTTAAAGATGGCTATGGATCCCCTGTAGATGCAGATGGGGCCTCCTAATAGCTATTCTGGTGAGATGCCATTCCTCAAAAGTATTAATAGGTTGTCAATGAAGAAAGAGGCATTGTCAACTGTTGATGACTATGTTACTATGATTCTTATATACTGACCATCTGAATACACTGATTGGATTTGAATTCAGGGAACAACGGTTGTGAGATTCATGATCTGATTTTGTGAGAAAATGAACCCATAGCCTTTAGACCCGAAAGATAAGGACAATGCAGACAACAGTTGAGAGGTGGTTCTAATATGAGACAATGTGCAAATATACTATTGTTTAGATATTTGAAACATTAATCAGGAAGTGTAAATGCAGAAAATTTGTCCACTAAGGACATGGATAACTATACTATTGTTTAGATGGGAAAGAAATTTTCCATTTACTGTCCTCATGTGATTCTTGGATATGTCGAGACAAGAAAAGACTGCGCAGAATCCTATGGATTCTTTTCTATGGATATAGACATATCTCTGTACCACGTAAATCATTCTCTTGTTATTTTTTATTTTGTAATTTATGATTTCCTGTAATGTTCACAACATACGCACGTGAGAAATTTTCGTACTTCAAATTGACGGCTTCCTGGTCATAAATGGCTACGTTTAAGTCCCATTTTTCGAATGGCTAGGGTGAGTTAGTTGTGTAATCCAATCATTAACTGTATATGTACAGGAGTTGAGCACTCTGCTGAACTTTATAAAATGGCGTTTGAGAAGCGGAACTATAATTGGTTTCATTTGAATGTCAATGACCGTCCATTATTGACACATTAATGTGGCTTTTCTTTCATCTTATGCTTAGATTTCCCATGGATACTACCTATTTGTTATCAATCTTCATCATGGTTGCCCAGGAAATGGCAAGTGCTTCACCAAGCTTTACTGAGAGATCAGCCACATTTCCTCCATCTATCCATTGCTCCGGATCACATACCATCTTTCTCTTCTAGGTCTCTTCAACTTTTCTATTTACATGGAATTGGCACCAAATCTCACGAAAACTGGATCTCACTCCTGCTCTGCTCAGCAGTTTTGCTTGCAGTCTTAGTGGCGATCATAGATACAAGGAGGTTCGTCGGTAGCATATCATAGAAAAGCACTAAAATCGAGTAGGCCCAGAATACGATGTGTTGTAAACACCAAACTGCCCAATGAGTAGAAAAGGTATCCATCTTCTTTGATCCTAACTCAGCAAATGTTGTAAAGGTGTACAAATTATTGGGTTTAAAAAAGGATGAGAAATTATTGTGGATAGAAACACCAATATGAAGGATGGAAGGAAATGACAGGGAGGTATGGTCAACAATATAAAAGCCGCGAAAATCAGTTGGGAGTTGAATAATGTTATGCTTTAGGACGAGATTAGAGCTCTTCTATGTTAGTAATGATTGTTCTGGTTATTACAAAAGTGTCAAATTGACTTATATAGACGCTTGATATTGGATATGTTTTGGCTTTGTATGCAGGTTCCACAAATGGTCTTGCGTATATGTAGTTAGCGTCTACGTATCTAATCGGAAGATGGAAAAATCGCTGACAGTATGAGCACTCTGAATGTGACTTTTTTTTGTCTTCGCCTATTCAGGAAGGTATTCCACATATAGATGCAAATAAAAAATTCGACAAAGTATGACGACACCCTTCTTTGTCGAAGTAGCTAGGAAAGAAAACAGAATGATGCTCAATCTAGTTTTGACAGGAGGTTCTGGTTGTTGTCTCTATATGAATAAAGCTATTTTGGATAAAAAACAAAAGAAGGAACTGACATCCAAACTCGAGTGCCCTTCTAACGTTTGTACTAGCTAAATTTCCTATTGGATTTGCTCATTTTGAATCTTTCAATTTTTTAAATCCTTAGATTGTTTACATTAGATTCATGACTGGCGCTGCAAAGTAGATGGTGCCATTCGCAATGTTATCAGTGTTGCCAATAAAAATACTCCCTTCGTCCAAGAAAATCCTGGCTGCATTTGAAAAAATATGGATCCAGCATTAGGTGGCTGAACTTTGAAGCATCACCCAATAACGTGGATATAGGGCTTCAAATGCTGTGGACCCTGTAGGCTAAAAAAATTAACTCATTTTAAAATACAGCCAGGCTTTTTTGGATGGAGGGAGTACAAATAGTTGAAGGCTGTTGAGCACATTTTATGGTAATGATGGGTCCTCCCTCTAATAGAGTAGAGCCACAAACCTGTGGCCAAAGGGCAACAATCAACAGAGAAACAAGTGACTACAAGTCTATTACCTACTAGAAATTTAATCATAATTCAGTGCGAAATTAGTCTCTTTGTCACACCCCAAAATTCCTGACCTCGATCGGAGTGCGAAAGCCTTTAAGTAAACTAAATAAAAGCCGAGATAGGAACCTTGGGACGCGACTGAATACTCGATCACTCGGGTCAATTACATCGTTACAAAAGAACGTGTAATCGACATCACCAGGAACTCATAACGAAACTTAGAAATTGAGAACTAAAAATTTCTTCATCAAATTTTAAATAACATTGTCAATGTAGCAAATGATTCCTACTAAAATTATTATAGCATATTAAATAAAAACTATCAAATAAAGCAAGCATCAAATTCAGGCACACACTGGCCAACACTAAGAAGTTCTAAAAAAATGCAATAGAGTAAAATAAAGCAATTCTTCAAGACATCTTCCACGCATCTGCCACGCCTTTCAGAACTGCAAAATCCTGACTTACTGATATTTGAGGCCTGCATCAAAGGATGCGTGAGTATTTCATAGAAATACCCAGTAGGATGTAAAAACCCACCAGGAAGATAAAATAGGTTATGAAGAATAGATCACTCGGATAAACAAGAATAAGCACTCTCTGAAAGACCACTCATAGGTTTATGTTGCAAGAATAGCAAAGTCAGATGATAACAGTTCCAATGGAAAAGTATCGGAAAGAATAATCTCAATATGACTCCAAACAAATATCGGTGTAAGGAGAGAAAGGTCAAGACACTCAAGGCTCCAGGCATCTTTGGTGCAAGGAGTTACAATTTCTGCTCGCTGAATTTATCGATCTCGAAAGGTAAAATATACCAGAACATCCTAGAGGTTCTCTTTTTGGAACCCGGCCACGCGTCTAGGCATGCTAGCCCCATCTGTGCTTACGGGCACAATGATCGGAGACTGAAGACCTTCCATAATGTCAACCAGTCTAAGACGTACGTATTTGCCTCCTTTCGGGCAATAGGGAAACCATGTTCCATAAATATCGGAGGTCACTCATGACCTAGCAATGGCTCGTGAGCATACTATGATTCCACCTTTTAATAAGTGGAGAAATGGGTCAATGTCAAACTGGACAATGATTCAACAAAAGCACAAGTCTCACCTTTATGAGAATAGGGTAACTCTTACCGCAATGACTCCCTCATGGAGTATGAAACAGATAATCAAGGTTTCTCAACAATACATATAGCTCTCTCTCAGGGAGTAACAAGAAGATTCACATATCTCGCATAATGAAGAGAATAATGAAGACTCACAATCTGAGGAGTAATGAATTTCACTCTTAGATTACATGTCATGCATCATGTCTTACTTTTGATAGGGATATCTCTAAGTATGGAATTGTATTACTTTTAATCTCAAGATACCTTTCTAAGAAAGTTTGATCTCCAATTGGATACTCAAACCGACACCACGATGAACCATAGAAACAAGACCAAATTGACTCTTGTGCACGCTGACTCGTCCCAAAGTCTTAATCTTTTAAACTTCTTCACCTATTATGGTGACTCATAAGTAGTTTTATCTTACTGTATTAATATTATTTTAATTAGATTATATCATATTATGAGTAATAATACTTACTAGTGCTTTAAAACCCTAATTCCAGTAAACTGTCTTATACTATACAGCCCACTTACGACTGACCCCACTGTCAACACAGAAGGACTCTGACTCTGAAAGTTTAACAGAAGATAGCCCTATGAGTCTAGTTTATAACCCCACTGACGGCATATTTTTATAATTTTTATATATTTAATTATGATTTTTATACTGAGCACTGTTGGCGCAGAAACAGTTCTAGCCGAGAGCACATTACTTACTTATAATAGGTAATCACGTACTAATACTCATTAACCATGACAATATAACATTAATACCCTTAATTACTCCCCTCCTAGAGTAATTCTAGACTCTGATATGTTCTGGAACTTAATGATTACAATGATTCTAATTGATACTAATACCTCAAACTAGATTCAAGGCATCAACTATGATCTAATTAAGCTTTTAACATTGTTAATACATCCCTTAATCATATTGGACTATTAACTTAGGACATAACAGAATAAAGAAGATAACTTTCATGACCATCCACGTTCAAGAGACATGACCTATAGATATTCCCATCAAAAGTAGGCATATATGCATCAACATGAAGCATTAAACAAGGTATGACATTATGAGCACTCTTATTCATCAAACAACGAGAAATCTCTCATGAATCAGACATTAGGCTCTCTTATCTCTGAGATAATATGAATAGGGTCATAAATTAATCACAATATGAAAGAACCAAAGAAGTGCAAACTGAATTGGTTAGGAAAAACCATCCTACCACTTAGATGTATGCGAAATACACCTCCACGTGTAGCTCGTTCTTTCTTCTTCGCAACGACACCTCCACACCTTCGATCGTACGAGAAAAGAGGTTGAGGGAAGAGGTAGAAGGTTGCTGGAATTGGTGTCAAGGAAAGGGAGAAGGGCTAAGGCTTTGCACAAGACGTCCAAAGCTTTTGGCGTGAAGCATATGGGCGTCCTCCTCCTTGGCTTTTATAGCCAAAACCTCCTCCAACTAGGATATCTCCTAATTAGATCCTTCCTAATCCCAAATCCCAACTAACCAAATCAAAGGTCTCCCTCATTAGTAAGGGACGTTCAACCATGTTAATCCATTGGGTTTTCCTTATTTAATTAGGATTTCAAATCTCTAATAAGATTCGTTCACTATCTTAATCCTAATTACAGCACACTGTCATACGCATAACAGTCCACTTCCGACTCTTCCCACTGTCAGTCCATTTGGACTTAGACTCTGAAATTTTTATTGGAGTTAGCCATATGAGTCTATTTCTAACCGCACTAATTTTATATTTTTCCAGTTTTTTCTGAATTAGTTATGATTTATTTACTACAGACTGTTGACACAGAAAAAGTACTGACCGAGCTTACAATCTTAATCATACTTTACATATCTCGATCCAAACTAGGAAACTACCATATCTAAGCCAACCAACTAGACGTCCCCTTCCTATTGGTTGATTAAAAAGTGAAATATTTATCTCTTTTTAATTAAAATTTATCTTCCCTAATTATCTCAACCGAACTGATACTTCCCGATCCTCCGCGATACTTACCATATTTACCGCTATTAAGTCAAATTGTAGATTTTGCTCCAAGATTCACTCCAATCCTCTAAAGATCTCCTTGTGGCTAGTTACCCACGTTCACATGACTCCCTGGGCCTGTGCCACATGACCCTGCGCCCAGGTCTGTGCGTCTAAAGCTAGAGTCATGCGCACACATGACTCTGGTGTCCCGCGGTTGTACTACTCGTTACACTATCTCGTGTAGACCACGGACCACGTATAAAACCAAAATTAACTGATTAATTATGAAATTCAAATGGGTCTCATCCACTTGAACACATGCCCTGACACCTGGCCCCACTCCTGGCGTCAGGTATTCTCAGACCCTGGCGCCAGGCTGGCCTCAGCGCCAGGTTGTGCCCAGTGCCAGGACCAACCCTTGTGTCCTGGTTTTCTACTACTAATAGTCATGCGATTAACAAATCGTACCACATCATAAACATCAAATAACACATCAAAGCACATTGCACAACCAGAAATCAAATCAGGCAACGAACTTTCCTATTTTAGTACAATTTCCTAAAACAGAAACCTTTAGTTAACGTACAAATTTTCCGGGTGTTACACTCTTCTTTCTTCTCTCCTATTCTTTTGCTAAATCTACATTCATAGCTGAAAGAATTAACACTCCATTTGAAGAGAAAGTTTGTACCATATTAATAGCTCCATTTGATTAATTTTGTACAAATATAGCTCCATTTGGCTCAATTTAAGTGGCTGGATAGCTTAGAATTGGTGAAAAGTAGTAGTTGGGTACCATTCAATAAAGATGGAGGTTTTCAGATAAGATGGAGGGAGTAAAAATGGAGCTCTTAGATTGGTTAAGTATATTTGTTGTTCGTTTCTTTGGGTTTCCCATAGCCCTTGTGTTGTAGCGGGCTCCTTTGTCTGTTCCCCTTAATCATCTATGTTTAGTAGCGCCTTTCAGGGCTTATATTTGTTTGTTTAAAAAAGGAGTATTTTCAAACAAATAGCAATGTGTCAAGCCATCACTGAAAAATTGACGCCCGTTTTTATCCTTATTAAATGGCTAAGCAGCCCTAATTTTGTTGAATAAAAGACATGGCTGCTTGTACATCTTTAGCACATGGCCTTTTCGCCACTACACAGTGAAGTTACCAACAATTATTTCCTTTTAAAGAGGAGATGGGCGACCATCCATTCATCTCCATTGTTGTATCCAAAGAGCTCGGCAACTGCAATGAAGAATGTTCTCCAATAAACAGTCCATTTTGTGGTTGAATCCTTCCCATATGTTGTCTCCATTATTGGCTTTATGACTGCCAAGTTCTGGTCCATCTTCTTGAGCCACTCCTCACTGTAAAGAAGGTACAAATAAGCTCATGTTGAAAAGTTGGACTTGAAGTAACAAAACAAAGCAGTATATTTTGTCCTTAGTGCCTGACTACATTAGGCAGGCCAATCGGCCTTTTATAGCACCATATCCACTGCCAATCCCCTGAGGCATGTACAAGGCGCACACAACATACATACTGGGTAATCAGGAAATAATCCCGTCCAGGTGGCTAATGGAATGGGGGTTCCAATAAGGACCTCAGTGTCATGAGGCACGATATGGCATCCCACCAACACCATGTTGGTTTTCATATATATTTAGGGGAGGTTTGGATACAAAATGTGTGAAGAATTGGAACTTAAGTTCTTATGAATTAGTTATGGAGGATGTGTGAAGAATGAGAATTTCATTTGTATGGAAAATTTCAGATTTCTATGACATCCATTTACAAGAAGACCAAATCAGAAGAATCAGACGAATCTCCTCAAGAGGGGATTCTTCAACTCTTTTGAATTTTGAGGAGAATTGAAAATTCGCGTGAATTTTCATTCTTTTTCCAATTAGCTATCCAAACGTGTTTCTCTGGATGCATGGTCGAATTGACAGAGAATCAGAAGAATGGCAACCCTGATTCGCTATCTAAACATTTAGTTATTTTTGAAAGCTACATTTGATAAAGTCTTGTGTTGTAAGCAGTTATATGATATAAAAGTTTGGCACGCGTGTAAGCTGTTAGCAACTTGTTCTGGAATCTGTTCAACTCAAAATTGAGCAGAAAGATGATTATTGATTTTTTATTTTAATCAAGAACAGAGAAGAAATATGACTTGCAGTCGTAAGCTTGGAATAAAATACAATGTGGCACTTATTTTGTGTGGGAAGCACTAAAGGACATAGCCAAAGAACAGTTTGAGTTCCACTTTCAATTCTGTTGGGTTATAGGACAAATTTATCCAGATCATGGCAATTTACGTAATTTGTGGTAATGTATTTAGATAGGCTGTCTCTTACTGTGAACAGTGGAAATTATGTATTAGTTTTTGTGATGATTTCCTTTCAGAAAAAGCCATAAATCCAATCTATAATAAAACTGAATATTCAGTTTATGCCGTCAATAAATATAATGTCTAACGTATATTCTTACCTTGTTTGTGCATAATGTTTACCATTTACTAGCCAATGGTTGACAATAGCTAGATCGTCCTGCATATATATCACAAAAATATAGTAAGTGCTGAACGACAAGCAGAAAAAGTTCAACATATGAAGTCAGTTCTTCAGAGGAAAGTTTAAGACCTCCTTCCAAAAAACTGTCTGCAATTTTACTATCTTAAAAACATTTCTAAACTACCAAAAACAAATTGCGTCATTAAGGCACACTAGAATGAGATGGACTATGCAAATTCTGCCGATAGTACAAGACAAATGGGTTATATAAGATCTACTTTTATTAGAGCAAGATGCATTTTTATTAAGAAGAATACAATATGATTTATGCTAAATTAAGATGTAGGAATTTTCCAGATGATCTATATAATATGATGCATTTTAATCCTGATTTAATTAATAACAGAGATAAAAATTTGGCCACTAAATAGCTACATTGTCCAATTTACTTGGACGACCAACAAGGCAACAACTGGCCATATGCAGTCCTAGCTGAGTAGCACTTTTAAAATGTAATTCTCATTTGTGAATGTTATGGCATGATCATGATTTGAAACCCCAAGGTTTAAATAAATGTTTTATGGGCAGTGATAACCCTACAGCAGATTCCTACACATTTCCATACACAGCTGATGTGTATGGAAATGAGTGGGTGAACTGATGTGGGGTCACATCAGTTCACCCACTCATTTCCCTACACATCAGCTGTGTAGGGAAAATGTGTAGGAATCTGCTGTACAAATATCATTTCCCAAACATGCTCTAAGGATGAAAGCATCTATGACAAAAAAGTTACCATTCACCATAAGTAAATCGTAGATGAACGTGGGCAGGCACACACATAAAACTCATTTAAAAAGGACGCTAAATCCGTTTATCCTATTTCATAATCTTCAAAAGATGTAGGGACAGCGTTGCAGCGCTATGGCTTGAATTCAACACCTGTAGACCCAAGCATGAGAACACGCACATGCTCATGCTCTCTCTCTCTCTCTCTCTCTCGTACACACACATTCTAGTTTACCATAAAACTAATATTACCATTCACTAAACTCACCTGAAAATAAAGAAGTAGGTTTGCTGAAGGCATGGTGCCTCCTGTGAAGAAATATCGTGTAATCCAATCATCGTCACTTGTATCCTGAATTGAAATGCTTTGAAGGTTTATCAAACACAAATTCTTAAGGAGCAACAACTGAGCCTATACACCTAGATAGTAATGGGAAAATGTATGTAAAAGCTGAGCAGTTGCTTGAAGGATATGCATTTATGCAAATATTTATTAATACGAAAATCAGATTGATATGAGAATAGCCTTCAGACATATCTAAGATTTAATATAGTGAGAGGGGGTTCAAGAATAGATCCATTTTTTACCTCAAAATGGTAAGCAAATACTTTGTGGCAGAAATGGTGAACAAAAAATAGTGCATCAGGCTTCATCCACTTCGATATTTTCTTAAGAAGCTCGTTGTAATTTTTCATGTGCTGAATGATTGAAAGACTTTGTCAGCGCACAATCTGAATCACCCCAGAACTTTTAAATCTTATAGCTAAAGCGCTAAGCAATTCTACCTCAAACATTTCGATAGACAAGATTCTGTCAAAGGAGCCCTCCATGTCAAATTTGCTTATATCTGCGACAATTATATCCACATTTGACAACTGGCGATCACTGCAAAATCCATTGCTCACCTGAATAATCATTACATCTGAGGAAGCACTAAGCATAAACCTAGAAATGGCAGTATTATTGTATCCAATGTGATTCAAAGATGAGGAATACTTGGACATTCTCTAAAGAGAAAAGCTTAAATGAGACTTGTCACATGCAGCTTGCATGAGCCGTGGTAATCTTGAGCCGTCAAATCTTGATCGCATGGCTACAAGAGTGGATGATGATTCGCACTCACCTACCCACTGATTTGACACCCACCGTCGGATCAAAATTCGATGGCGCGAGATAATTTGGCTCATGTAAGCTGCATGAGGCAAGTCTCATGTAAACCGGACTCTTCTCTAAATGGTGGAATTTTTTCATCTGAATTGACTTCTAGAGCTATAAATTCTCAAATATTTATTAACGGTTCGTATTAACTGTTTTCATAAAAGTCTTTATTTCAGTGAACATTGGTCATGTTTTCTTTTTAAGGTTGAAGGTTTGCTTCTGCTGTTGTGGTTTTCAACTGATAACTTCATCCTGCAATATCTACTCTGTTTCTCATCAAGTCTTTCTGTCCTCTCTCTCCTCAGCAATGCCCCCAAATAACTATCAGGTAGCATGTGACATGGTATTCAATATTCTATATTTATGTCACCCCAAGGAGGGTAAAGTAAGAAGTTAGAATTTTTTAAAAGAATAGAAAACAAAAAGTTAAAACGTGTTAGCTATTTTATGCTTTTTTGATTAATTATACTTGTATGATCATCAGGCTCCCACGAAAGAAAAGATTCCAATACTAACCATGGCAGAAAAGGTATAAAGAAAAATCATCAGATACGAATAGTTATCACATGGTACTCACTTGCATTGTTCCTCTATATAAGCTTTTTGTGTTTTGGAGTTGCATATCCCTGTGATTTTACTGTTTCTATACTTTTCTGCAAGATACAAGGATAAAGACCCCCAACCACATCCAATATCAAGTATTGTCTGTCCGTCCTTCACTTCTGCCCTTTCACAGTAGAGTTCCAACATTGCTTTCTCAGCATCATCTAATGTGTATCCATTTTGGAAGTAACAGCAGCTGCAGTAAATCATAATCAGCTTAAATTCCAAAAAAATTATTGTACATGGAATCTGCACACATGTTCTAGTTCACTGATGTACATAGACATGGCAGGAGGAAAGTTTCTAACTTTTGGAAGTTTTACAGAGTAGTTGTCCTAGATAATTATGGTTGGCAGGTATTCGGTGGTTAAAACTTGAAAGAACTTAGTGGATTACTCTTTCCTTGCAAATTACTGAAAATGCGACAGCCTCTTGAGCCCAAGTATGTTTGCCTGATGTGCACCGTGAGGATGGCATAGTGCATTTAGTCATGGGGCCAGTCATCATGGAACGCGTGGGGTGAGCATCCCAGGGTGTGATTGTTCAATTTCTATTCTCTTTCTAACAGTTCTTTTTTGTACCACTCTAACAACAAAATGACATGTAAAGAGCCAGCCGAATGAAAAATTTCCTAAAAGCATCATATCCTGAAAATCTTTTTCTTCATTGGGTAGACCTGTATGTGAGGCCATCTAACTGTAAATCCTATATCACCCGTCTTGAACAGCTTCTCTGCCATCCAATTCAATCTAGCTGTGAACTGGCCTAATTGTTGGTATTGGTATCTGGAACATTGTTAAGAGTATATTTACTTGTAGTTTTGTTTAAGCATTCAGTATTAGTCTTCCTTTAATAGAGGGTAGTTTAGTCAAGTTTGCTTTTGCTTAAGGTACAAGTAAATATACTCTAACAGTGATAACCCTTTTGTGATCGAGTAGCATTACCTTTTCTGTACACACCAAGATGTTGACAAATTGGACATTTGGAATATCATGCTAGGTTGAGGTAGCTTGTATGTCAAAAAAGAGAGTTGGTTGGAATTTCTCAATAATTTGCAAGTAACTAAAGCAAACTAAGTTCTCCCTGTGTCCTGCATTAATTGTCTAAATTTGAAAAGGTTGTCTCATATTAATCGTCCTATTCCATGTTTTCCTTCTCATAGTAATTAAATGGATGGAGCAAAAAGGTTTTTAGTTGTCTTCATAAAGTATGATTTTTTCATGTGTGGAAAATTCATATAGGACAGAGGGAGTATGTTAGAGGTAAATAGTGATTGAAGTTCAGAAAAGAAGTTTGGCAATTCTTGACTTTTGGATTATAGAGAAGTACTGTACCTCAACCTGTGCAATTAGAGGTCATTCCTCCTGTTTATGCTAAAATTTTAAAATCGGTTATGGCTATGTTAAAATCTAAATATGAAAAAAATGTGACAATCAGCATTATCCAAAAGAGGTATACCTGTATTTCAAATTTTTCCCAAGTACCAACTTAAAAAAGGTGGTTGGAAGTTCATAGTGCTGGGATTTGGCTTTGTCAGTCTCGACAGCAATAGGCATCTGTCGAAGAGCTGCATTAAACGAATTAAAAGTTTAAAATGCCATCATCTCAGCTAATTCAAATATGACGATTATTTCTCTAGGAAAATTGCTAAAAAAAAGATAAAACAACTACACTTATGCTTGCCCATTGCGACAACTCCTATGTCTCGCATTAATTGTCCCATTTCATACTCTCCGTCGTCCCATTTAATAATTTGATTTAGTTTTTCAGTTTGAAAAGTTAAATTGGACTGTTAATATGTGATGGATGGAGTAAAAAGGGTTAGTGGATTCCTAATTGTAGTTTCTTTTTTTAAAAACAAAATCACAATTTTTCAAATGTGGACAATTAAAATCGGTTGGGGGCATTATACACCAACTTAAGAGAGGATTAACAGACAAATAGAAATCCATGTTTCACTTGCACGCATTCACATAATCCACATACAACAAAAACAAAGAGAAAAGAAACTAGAGAAAAGAGACAAACATTGTGCAAATTGGAGCAGATTGGAGAGCTGGAGGTCAGAGGAAAGGAGGTAGCCGGAGCGAAGGCGAGCAGAGAGGAGGAGCCTGGTGAGCCTCCTTATGACCATATCTGGCAGCAGATTCTTCTCCAACAATGTCAGCGAGGTCCTTACACTTGCATGGTACAGACCATCCATCACACCCTCTTCCTGCGTCATTCTCTCTTTCAGTTCCGGTGCGTCCTGCGAGTGCCTTGGAATACAGATACCACTTCAGTTCTGCGGGGAACAAGATCGAGGGAGAGAAGAGTGTTCCAAGGGGTGGACTGAGTGTGCGGCTGTCGTTGGCATAGGAGGATGATGAAATCCTGGCCGTCTAATCCCGTTCTTTTCATTTTTTTTGGATCCTGGCCGTCTAATTATTTGTTTTGGGCGAAAGTTTTTTTTTGTCAGTTGCTGAGTAACACGTCGATAGGACTCCACTGTACTGAGGTTTCAGGACACTACCAAATTAATTGTCATTTCTATCGGTGGAATTCCACTGTCGAATAATGAGATTTTTGTCAGTCAATACTTACCGTCAAAATTAGAACTGCTATTCCAACTGTTCATTAATAGCCCGAGCCCGGCTTTTTACATATTACCTGGCGCCAAGTATGGTTTTATCATATTACCTGGTTTTTCTTCTGACTTCTCATATGACCTGGAATCGGCACCTAAAGTACCGAAAATGCCCTTCTTTTACGTTTTTTATGCATTTTGTATCCGAAATGCTTCATTCTTCCCAAAATTAACGATTTATAGGATCATCAAGTTGGGGAAGAAGATATTCCGGCAAAGATCCATCCATAATCGCAGTTCAAACCATCGTCGGCGCCGTCCAACCCGGAAAAAAAAAATTTCATGCCCAAAAAACTGTAAAAACAGCGGGAAAGACGAAAAAAAATCTATGATGAATGGATTTTGATGTAAGAGCAGTGGGAAAGCCCTCCCAACTACAAAAATTAAGATCTACATGTAAAGAAACACATATAAAGATCACCCATTGGTGTTCGACTGCTCCTGGACATGAAATAAAAGGATAAAAATGGGCAAAAAACGTGAAATACTCGTCGGCGGGCGACAAGTTCCATTTATATATCTTTCTGTGATACTAATGAGGTGGAAGAGGAGGAAAAATAAGGAAGAACGAAAAAAAAAATGGACAAAAACGGATAAAAAATGAGCAAGTTATGACATTTTGAAGATTGTCATTTATCGTGTTGTCGACGACACGACTTGATTCAAGTCGTGTACTATTCAACACGACTTGAATTTAAGTCGTGTTATATGCAACACGACTTGAATTTAAGTCGTGTTGAATAGTACACGACTTGAATCAAGTCGTGTCGTCGACAACACGATAAATGACAATCTTCAAAATGTCATAACTTGCTCATTTTTTATCCGTTTTTGCCCATTTTTTTTTCGTTCTTCCTTATTTTTCCTCCTCTTCCACCTCATTAGTATCATAGAAAGATATAGGATGGAACTTATTCACACTCCATGTATTCTACCCGTTTTGTGGCTAGACAAAATTTGGTGTAGATTATTACGTGGGGCATCTTTAACGAGTACTGTCAAATTGAGCATCTGAACTAATAAAGACAATCTATGCAATTCAGTTTTTTCAATGGTCACTATATTTTTTTGAAAAGGAAATGTACAAGAAGGAAGTTGTGGTAATCAAGATCAGATTTTGAGTACACAAAGAAATATAACATAGAGAAATATGTGCTGGTGGTCAGAGTAGGTAATTCCAATGTGTCATTTGATATCATTTGGCTTGTTCAACTAACCAAGTAGGTTTTTTACTTTCTCCATTAAAGGGCTACTTCTTACTAATGAAGAAATGGCAGTTCGATATATTATCATTTAATTTATTTCAATCATGATTTACTATACAAGTGAACACAGATGGCGGAAGAAAATACAACGATAGAGATAAAACTGTAGTAACATAATGAGCATAGAACTGAGGTTTTCTGAATGGCATAAATTAAAAGCACGAATTGGGATTCACTTAATTTACGAACAGAAGTTCAACTTGGATTAATTTCTATTAGTTCATCAGATAAATTGAAGGTTGTTCCCCCTATCCAACAGCAGCACCCCAACGTTGTCACCAATTTTTCATCAGCTTATAATGTACTTTAATTCTTTCTTGTCACAATGCATCAACAGTCTAACTTCGGCAAAAAGAGCACAAGAGACAAGTAATATAACACAAAAATTCTTGTTACAATTTGCTTTAAACTTGGTTACATGCTTGCCACCCTTACAATTGAACCACCGGAAAAATCATGGACACATTCTTGGAAGGGACAATAGCAAGAGGAATATGATGTTGACAACGGCCACTTTCTTCTAGTCCCTCTTGAGATTAGCCAAGACCCTAGCCTTGCAAGACTGGCAGTCGTAGCACAATGAGCTCTAGTCATTACTCCAGGTGTTGCAATCCGTATCCGTGGAGTTGGTGGCACCATCAGGCATGTTCCCACACAGTTGCATTCACATAAGTGAACCCACAAGATAACTAGCCCTCCACCACCTCATCCTAATCTTACAAAGTTTAAGTGGGGTGTCCATGCAAAGTCATATAAGCTTGTATATAATAAGGCAAACGTCAGTCATTTGAAGAATTGCAGTAAAGTTGTCTTGCCTTCTAAATAATGTGGAGAGCTTGTAAAAAATGCATGGGGCCATGCTAAAGATTACATGGACTGATATAAAACAATATTCTACTATATAAATAAATAATATCCCACCCACTTTTACAAAATCCAGAAGGACGGATTCATGCATTGGATTATGTGGGGGCAAAAGTCAAGTGAGGCTGAATGGGTAATCATTTTCTTATTCTTTTAGCATAGCAATACTAATTTTTTATTTACTTGATAACTAGCCTAGAGACATTGTCTCTGCAGCTTGTCCACAAGATTATGGCAATTGATTAAACTACAAGACGCCTTAACCTTGATGACAATGAGGGAAGACAAAAGTTGCAACTACATTGGAGGTACTTTGTTATGATGAAGCTAGTGAAAGTAGCCAGTTCATTGGGAAAAGGAAAGCACATTAGCTGAAAAAGTTGCAGCTAAAGCTAAATGGAAAGGTAAAGATAAAGTGGTTTCTAAGAAGGATGTGCTTAGTTTATAAACTATGGTGTGTTTAGCTTTGTCGACGTCTTACTTTTTTAGCTTGTAATATACATTCTAAACTAATTTAGTTTTTTCTATTGCAATGTGGCCATCTTTTGGTTTTTGTGAATCTTATATATCATGGATTGTAAATCCTTGTATATTAAGTTTAGATTTTTTTCATTTTATATATCAAGTATAAAATTTGTAATAATTAGGTGTAACAAAGTTCAGTTTTCACACAGAGTAGAATTTCACAAAACAATTTAAATGTTACTTTGAGAAGTAATTGTAAAATTGTGCTTCAATCAATTCAAACTTCTTTCACATGGTACTAGACGCATATCCAGTTTTATATATAACGAGAAAAACTATAGTGATGTACCAAAAAAGAAAAATATTTTCTAGACAGTTGAAGCATCTAATCCTGACGAGGATTGGTGGAACCACTAGCAGGCAAGATTTCAACTAACACCTGCTCTTTTAAAATCATGAAAAAGTTTGCACTAAACAACTATTGCAGTTTTTAAACTCATATCCTCTGCTTGTGCCAAATAGCTAATATCTCAGAAGGAAGCTCAAATTAAAGTTCTTATCCTTGTTTGTTAATAGATGTCAAATGCATATGTCCACAGATAGAAATATTGCTTTATTATAATGCTACAAAACACAGAAAGCTTATAATTTCACAAAATTTCCAAGGTTGGTGGCAACCTAAACCCTAAAAATCCTTGCATACTGGTGGCAAACCTATTTAAAATGATTTAGAAAAAGATATTTGTTTGCATGTACGAATTAAAAATTCTCAAAAAGAGGAATAAAATCAAGCATCTCAGTAAGTTAATTCAAGTGGTATAACTGAAATGTTCTTACAGCCATCATATCAGCAATTGCATATGCTTCAGTTTCAGAACCAACGGTTTCCCTTTTCTTATTCTGCCAATCAAAAGACAACTCCACAGTCATGAACAAAATTTCCTTATCACTGACAGAAGCAATTGATTGATAAACCGTTGATGTTTTTGGAGAGAAATGTCTTAATTTTGTAGCTACCAACCTGGGTCCCAGAAGAATTTATGTATAGATATATGGGCTTTGAAGCATTATCATAATCCAGCCACATAAGCTCATGCATGTAATCATAATTAACAATTTCATCGAATCATTGAAATAGATAGCCTAACATTTTTCTATGATGAACAATTGTTTCACATAGAAAATCATGCAAAAACAGATTTTACCCATGATTTATCTACTCGAGAACTAAAATCAGCTACTGCATTAGAGTCAGCAAAACCTAACTACCTAGTAAACAAATTCCCCCAAAATAACAACGAAAAACCATGGACAGAAATTCCAGCCAACATAATGCACGCCGCCAGTAAGATTCAACAGTCTAAAATCCTACAAGTTGAGAGCTCTCTCATTAAAAATACAGAAATCACAAGTTGAGGGCTACCTGAGTCAGAATCTCGAGAAGTTGGGGGGTCACAAGTCTAGGGTTGAGGCATGGAGCCCGCACAGAATGAATGTCGACAAGGAAGCTTAGAGAGACAGAAAAAGTCAATGAATCAGTGAAATGGTCGGGTTGTTATTGGAGGAGGGCATGAGCAGGGAGATGGAGGGGAAGTTCGCCGGATGGGCTGGTGGTAGGTGGAGCTGCAGAAGGGTTGCAGTAGGGGTAGATGGGGAGCAGGAAGAACCCTCGCAGGAGGAACCCGAGATGACGAGCTTTTCAAAACAGCTCACTGGCTGTTATTGGGCGCTGTGGTGGAGCCCGAGATCGGCTCAGTTTGGGTGAGCCAGTTAATAGCCCAACCATTTATGGTTAAATGGGCTCGAGCTGGGCTGGTTTAGCGAGCCCTGAGCTCGTTTACCAGCCCTACTCCCAGGTGACCAAGAAATGATACACCGGGCACAAACAACTGAACAAGGATCAACTCAGCCCATGCAGCATAGCGGGAAGGAACAATTAATCCATGCACGATAGTATACTCATCTGTCTGTTAATTAAGGACGACCTTCATGGCAAAGAGAACTCCTGAGAATCCAACCGAGTATTCCCTGTAGTAAGCTTTCTCATAATCAAATAACAGAAGACTTTTTGCCAGTAACAATGTGATGATTTTGATTTTTTTAATAATAAAATTTATGTCATTTCCTTCTGTCAATACATTAAACTTAAAAAAGTATCATTCTCCTATAGAAATATATAGAAATTAAGATCATGTGGTGGAACATATAAGCTTCAAATTATATATAAACAAAGCAGGAAAAGATGTTGGATTTCACACAAGCAATTATACATGCTGGTGGCAAGAATGAACTGCCACTTTCATCATCAAAGCATGCAACAGCTTCACACAGTTTTGAAATAGCAATTGAAAGCGATGCAACATCCTATTAAGTGTTATAAAATGAACATCCAAGTAAATCAGTTGAGCTGTTTGAGATAGTTATCACTACTTAATCTACATAAGGAAAAGAACACATTGGCATAGCAATATTAAGTCTACATTTCAGGTGAAAAGATTTGACAACAAATTTACAAAGTAGATGCATAAAACCCCACATTTTCATGAGGCGCTTTTTCCCAACAAAACTCCACACAAGTGAACGGAGTAGTGAAAGGAAATGTAAAGCCCTGCCAACCTTAGGATGTAACCTCCAACATGCCTCTTCTACTTTGAGAAGCACATCAATCCTGCAATCTGAGATATAGATTATCACAATTCATAAGCAATGCATTACTGCAATCTGAGATACAAAAGTATATTTTTCATATCATGTTAAGTCCAAATACTATAAACTTCTAACAAGTCTCAATTTTAGCTTTGTTAATCAAAATCCAAAATAAAATGCCAATATCTCATACAAAAAACAAGACTAGTATTTGTACTCAATAGTCTCATGTAATAATAGAACTTAGAAAGTATCATTAAATTCTACTAATCAAAATTTTAACTTTGACAGTCAAAATTAAAAATCTTTGTCGTCGATCATATTTCCAAAAACTGAATCTTGATGACCTTGTGACGATTCTTCCACATTTCCTACAGCCAAAAAGATATTGTATTAGCATTAGCATAGTCAAAATTTCTTAATAATCATGAAAAAATTAAAATAATTTAAAACTTTAAGAAAAATGACATTACCGTTTTCAAGACTCCGACCTATCTCAACAATGTCATCAAGAAGTTGTACGTCATCTACATTGTCCACATTGACATTCTCCTCCACTACCCATTCTTCAACTAAATAAAATGCCTCCATTGAAATAGGGTCAAACATATTATCAATTTCTTCTTTTCTCTTCTTGTTATACATACGCTTATGCCTTCATTAAAAAAAAACACTTAATACTAGTAATATCATAAAGTAAATAAAAAATAAACATAATTAAACATTCTTACTTCATATGTAAATTGTGTTGAACGTAGACAAGATCATTTAACCTCTTGTGTTCCAACCTATTTCGCTTCTTAGTATGCACCCTTTCAAACACACTCCAATTAAGTTCACAACCCGAAGAAGCACATGTTTGACTTAATATTCTAACAGCCATCTTTTGCAAATGTTCAACACATCCACCATACATGCTCCACCAATCAGCTGGAAAAATAAATATTAATTAGTACTTGTTAAATATTATATACCATCAAATATTTTATGGACAAGAAATACCTGGTTGCATCAATTCTCTTGAAGTTATTGCCATGGGCATTGCAAAATCTAAACTTTAATGCTTATAGGCCTTCATCTCTTTTGCAACAGTAGCTTGTAGATTATAGGCCTTCATCTCTTTTGCAACCGTAGCTTCATCTCCATGGTGTAGCTTTTGAATCACCTTTAGAACATCCATTTTTACACTAGGATTTTGGGCCTCTTTTGGATTTGAATAAAAAAATTTGGGGTTCAAGACATAAGCTGCAGTATGAATAGGTTGTCGAAGTTGGGAAGTCCAATGTGCTTCAATGATATCTATATAAGGTTTATAATCTGTCTCCTTTCCATGACATGCAATTTTAACTGCATCCATTGCACTTCTCATTCCCTCGTATAAACAACCCATCGATGGCTTCGTATCACTATCAACAATTCTTAATAGTACAACAAGAGGCTCACTAATACGAATCATCTTATTACAAGCAACCCAAAATGATCCACTTAGAACTGTGTTCTCAAATACTACCCCTTTGTCAGTCTTTGATAACTTGTGAGAAGACCATTCTTTAGAAACTACCATTCTTCGTAAAGCATCCTTATTACTATGAACACTTTGCAATGTCAAGAAATTTGTAGTAAAGTGAGTTGCACCCGGGCGAATAATCTCCCTTCCATTGTTGAGTTTTTTTAACAATTGTAACACATAAAGATGATTGTAAATAAACCT
Source organism: Houttuynia cordata (assembly GCA_039654745.1). NCBI lineage: Eukaryota > Viridiplantae > Streptophyta > Magnoliopsida > Piperales > Saururaceae > Houttuynia > Houttuynia cordata. The sequence continues at coordinate 2,543,491 of CM077511.1, forward strand.
TGTAATAATCCGTGCTTCATTAACAACATCTTGAACCTCACAAATGTGCTTAAAAAAATCTCAAAAATTAGATCTATGTAGTGGGCTGCGCATGGGGTCCAATACATCTTCAGATATTTTACCATTAATTCCCTGCATTATCGGTAACCACTTGGACCACATTATCCGGTCCAACATACTCAACAAACTTAGATATTTCACGACACAACATATGAGCAGTTTTTGATTCATCGGAAGCATCAATGGACTTAAAAAAAAAGTTCCCAATGGCCAGTAAACAAGAAAATTGATCAATGTCCTATTTCTATTGTGAGTCCACCCATCTGTCATAATCGTGCAACCATATTCATCCCAATATCGTCTATACTTTTCAATATCTTTCGTTACCTCTAAGACACTACTTTCCAAAAGGTTTCCCCTCAATGCATGATAAGTAGGTGCTTTAAATCCACGACCAATAGACCCAACAGCATCGAGCATTTCTTGAAAGTACGGAGACTTAATGGCATTAAAAGGAATGCAAGCATGATAAAAAAATTTAGCAACTGCCATTTGTGCCATATGAATAGCCCTTTTTCCTGCCATAGCACTTTCAATCCCAGGTTGGGCTCCTGGGGTAGTGGATGGAGGGAAGTAATTAGCTATAGGTTTGTTTCTTTTTGAACTACCTAGCTCACCTAGTTGACTTGGCAATGTTTCATCTCCCTCATCTACTTCATCTTTATCTTTTGAAGACTCAGGCATGCTCCTTTTTCTTGTTTTTTCTAAGTTAAATTAATCTAATAAAGCTTCCATTTGATGTTGCACTTCAATAGGAACCTTTTTACAAGGAGCAATCTACCCTTTATGCTTAGCTAAATGAGCCTTCATTCTATTTATCCCTCCTTTAAAAAGGGTACCACAATATAAGCACTTAATAGTCTTTTTACCATTGTCAGATGAAACCAATAGACAATGATCCCATCCCGGGTCCTCTTTTTTCCAAAACAACTGGGTAGATGGATTTACACTTGTATCCACCCCTACGGATTCACTAATAGTAGTAGGTGCACTAGCAGCTGACCCTACATATGCACTAGCAGAAGAAGACCCCGTCTCCATGATGTCTACAGCCAAAATAGACGAAAATAAAATAAACAAATAGCTAAAATATAGTTTAAAAGACCACATGATATAGCATAAGAATTTTAGAAAAGGAAGATTCAATCAGTAAGATATAAGCAGGCAGTTGTCAACTTTTTTTGGAAATTACATGATATCACTTTCTGAAGTAAATATTACAACATCCAAGAATATCATTAAGCATTTTTATTCTTACACTCAGCCAATTAAGTGATAAAAAAGGTCTAATAATTGAACAGAATCCAAAGTAGCTACCTGCAATATGCAATGGTTGACCAACTCTAGGAGAGAAGAATCACCCAAATGACCTGGACATAAAAGCCAGGATTTTCAAAATTGACTGTTGTCTAAGTAGTCAGTCGCAAATAGCGAATCAAACAGAAGTAGCCGCTAGCCAGGTCATCACAGATAAAACAGTCCATGAACAAAAATCATATCATCCAATTTACCCAAAAATATAAATCATACTCCATACATTCCACATTAATAGTCCTATTTGGATTTCCCAAATGAACTTAATTCATTTATTAGGATAAAACATATAGGGCTATTAAGAAGGAACAAATGGAGTATCATGCATGAACATTATCCACAAACTACATAAAAAAACAAACTCAAACAAAACCAATTCTTCCCTCATGCAAACCGAACTAATCCATGCCAAGTATCCATCGAACAATTCACCAAAAAAATACAAAAATCAGAAAATAATCCATAAAACAAAGATCAAATTTGTAGAAAAAAATGTTTTTTTATAAAAGACTGATTTTTAACAGAACAGAGACACAAAGATAAAAAAAATTCAAATACCTGAGGAGGGACGAGGGGGTTAGCGGCCGGCGAGAGAGACAGTGCAAGAGAGACCTGATGAGGGACGAGGGGATTGACCACCGGCGAGAGAGACAGTGCGAGAGTAGCAATCGCGAGTCTCACCCGAGAGCGGCGGTGGTGCGAAAGCGGCGGTGCGAGAGCCGAGAGCGGCGGTCATGCGAGAGGGGTTTCAGTGAGAGCCGAGAGCGGCGGTGCGAGTGCGAGGGTAAGTTTTTTTTTGTTTTATATATATACTGGCCCAGTCGGCCCGACCCGGCCGGTTCCTGGGTTAACCCGGCCGGGTCGCGAATGACCCGGCCAGATCTTCAAACTCATTCAGCCCGGGTGTTCCGTCCTGGTTTGGTGACCGGGTCCGGTCCAACCGGGTTCAACCGGCCGGGCCGAACCGGGTTTGAAAACAATGCACATGGCAGCATACGTCAACTCCATCCAAAGGTGACTCCTATTCCAGTTGGAATGGCAAGAATAACACTCTTTGACTTCAAGGCAATTTCACAAAAATCAGGAAAACCTAAAAAAGGTAAGATAATTAGCTGGTCTGCTTTTCAGTTAAGTTTATCAGTTACATGCATTGGGGGTGAAAAACTTTGTTTTTTTTTCTTGGTATGTTTCTTTTCTTTCAGGGGTTTGTGATATCCTATTGAGAAGGTATTGGTAGCATCATGACTCCACCTCATAAAAACTAGACATTCACTCCAGCCGGAGTTGGAGCTGGAATCGACGTTGTTAGTACTAAAACCCTAGTTATCATCTTTTATCGTGTATTTGAGACAAGGTTTACTATGTGTTAATGGTACTGCTAATGTCGCAGATCGTGGTTCCATACAACTGAGATCATTGCTGATCTGACCCAACTTGTAGATATATAAGTGCATTGATCGATATTTGGGCGTTCCTCTCACAAAAGGACTTTTGCGAAGAAGCCATTGTCAGGATCTGGTCACCAAAGTTCAAAGTAGGTTGTCTGGTTGGAAATCTCATCTCCTCAGTCAAGCTGGTCGTACCACTTTGATTAAATCCACTTTGAGCTCCTCGCTAATTCATACTATGTCTGTGCATAAACTCCCTCGTTCGGTGGCCGCTTTTCTTGATAAAGTGGCTCGGCAGTTTTTCTGGGCGTATTTCAAATCTCGTGGTTTCCATACTCTCAGTTGGTCTTCAATTGCCACCCCCAAACACAGTGGAGGATTGGGTATCAAACAGACTGCTATCTTTAATGATGCTTTATTATTGAAAAAATTATGGGATCTCCTATCTAAGCCTCAAAGCTCCTTGTGGTCTATTTGTATGACTTCAAAGTATTTTAGGCATCGCAACTTATTGGACATCATTGCTAGACCACAAGATTCAGTGTTGTGGAAGCAATTTATCAAATATCTTCCAATCCTTACTAATAACTGCACGTTCCTTACTATTTGCTTATCACCAAATAGTCTTCTTTTCTTGGGAGGTTGAAGAAAAGCTTGGATTTTGAATAAAAAAGCAAAGAGAGAAGAAAATAATAGAAGAAATAACAAAGAAGGTCTAGCACGTCTTGGAGAAGGTGCAAATGGATAAGCATTGTTGTTGCTGTCATGAGGAGAGAGACTGACGTCGTAGCAAGGGTCAAAGTTTTCGGTCCAACCAACCTCTATCAAACCCTCCTGGAATCGAATTTTTGTGAGATGGAAGTGGAGGAATGGCTATTTAAAGGAGCACGTGGATGGAGGTGCCTCGTTGAGGCGAAATGTGTGAAACCGGGAGGAGGGCAATTGGTAGCGAGAGGAGTCCAGCTCGGAGAATTGCCCTTTATATACAGGGCCACCTAGACTTTGGGCAGAGGGGCACTGTCATAAAAATAGGAAAATTTGCCACATAATCTGATGAAGTTGCATACAAGGGTCAGCAAGGTCAATTTGTGGGTCGAAAGGGTTTTTTTTCTCTTTCATCCAGATTCCATTTCCTCGTCTCCCCGACTAACCAACTCCCCCCCAATCTGTATTCCTCTCCTCAATCCCTAATCCCCATCTCCACACCGACCAACGGCGAGCTCCCCTGCCCCATCCCTCGCACCACCTCCCTCGGCTATATATATATATATATATATTCAGTGTTATATGTCAAAAAATTTTATGAGATCTTTAATTGTTGAATGTGGAGCAAAGATGAAATCATTTTTATAATACAATGTGAAACTTTGATTATCATTGTGGAATGTTGAATACTCCATCCGTTCCACAATACTATATACATTTGAAAATATTTACTGTTCTAAAATACTGTGTACATTTGGGTAAATCACGTGAGTTCCTTTTTCCAAAATTGGATGAGACTTGGAAGGATTGACTTGGTTCGTGAACGAGCATACGAATTAGACAGGATATCAGGGAGAAAAAAGTCATATGACTTCCTTGTAGTTCAATAAGAATGAAAATTTTCTCAAATATATACAGTATTTTGGAACGGAGAGAGTATTAATTTTTGGTTTTGAAATTTAATCATTGAATATATAACTTTGTTTATTTGAAATTAAACATTTATATGTAAAATTAATTGTCCGTTCATAGGGATGATGCGATATATATTATTAAGGGTGGTTTACATTTTAGTCCAAGTAGGTGAATTTTAACCAAAATACTACAAAGGGGAAAATATGGTATCCACTTTGGTATAAAGTACCCAGAATTTCACATCCACTTTAGTCCAGCATGAGCTCCCACACACTCAATTTTTTTTAAAATGACAAAATTACCCTTCTCCGCGTGGAACAATGTAACTGCCCACCAAACGGCGTCATTAACGCCATTTCAACGTCTTTTCCACTTCTTGACCCACACAATTTCAAAAATTAAAATATGTCCACATGGGTATTTAAAGTCACAACCTTGTGTTTCTCTATCACAACCCTAAACTGCGGCTTCCACTTCGCGTCCCAACTATCACGCAACTCTACCGTCTCCTCGCGGCGACCGTCCCTCAGTTGCGGCGGCGCTCCCATCTCATGGCAGCAACCTCCCATAATGACGGCAACGCCCCCTGTCACAATGCAACCCTCCCCAGCGCTCCCATCTCCCAGCGGCGACTTCCCCTCCCGGCGGCGGTGTCCCCTTGCGATCTCCCCTCATAGCGGCACTGTTAGGGGTGTAAACAGATGAACACGGGCGCGGAGAGGCTATGTCCGTAGTCGTCTGTTTACTTGAAAATTTGGTGTCCGTTTGTTCGTGTCCGTGCGGACACCCCTAGTGTCTGCCTGCATGTGTCCGTTTCAAATACGGACGGACACGGACAACACGAACACGAACGGACAAAGACATTTTAACCTTAAATTTTGTCACGAACACGAATACAAACGGACACACTCTGTCCGCAGCTATGTCCACCCATCTGTCGGACGATCAAACCTGTTCGTGTCCGTGACGGACAAAATTTTGTGTTCGTTTGGACAGAAAAAATAGATGGACGGACACGGACATCCAGATGATGTTACACCCCTAGGCACTGTCCCTCGTGGTCTCCTCTACCAGTGGCGCTCTTCCCTCGCTATCTCCCAAGCGGCAGAGCTCACCCGTCGTGGAGGCGTTCTCCATGGCAAATGTTTCTTCCTCTTTTGCCCACTAAGAAGAGGTAAATACAACCTCCATTTTTTTTATAGTAAAAGTTACTTCCTTTCATGATTACTTGATGAATTAGCTTTTTTCCTGCTCTTGGCTTGTGCATGTCGAGGGTTTCATGTATTGTATAATATTGCTTAGTGGGTTGTGATGGACAAGAGTAATAGTTGTGTTGGGTTGCATGTGTTTATTTTATGATGTTTAATAGGTTATGATAGCTTACGAGGTGTCTGCATGTTCAACTGCTTAATGGGTTGTGATGGAAACGTGCACACAACTTGTGATGGGCAAAGTTGGTCATGAGCTATGATGGATTCGGTGACATTGTGATGGTTCTTCTGTAGGGTTGTGATGGACACGAGTAATGGTTGTGTTGGGTTGCATGTGTTTGTTTTATGATGTTAAATAGGTTGTGATAACTTGCGATGTATCTGTATGTTCAACTATTTTCATAATGCATATATGGTTAGGATGGAAACGTGTAGCAGTTGTGTACAACTTGTGATGGGCAAAGTTGAGGGTTGGGGATGTTGGTTATGAACTCTGATGGATTCGGTGATGTTGTGATGTTTCTTCTGTAGGGTTGTGATGGACAAGAGTAAGGGTTGTGTTGAGTTGCATGTATTTGTTTTATGATGTTTAACATGTTGTGATAGCTTGAGATGTGCTTGTATGTTCAATTCCTTTTGATGAATGCATTTATGGTTGTGATGGAAACATGTAGTACTTATGATGGAAAAGTTGAAGGCCTCGTGTTAGTCATCAGCTTTGATGGATTTTTGTGACGTTGTGATAGTTCTTTTGTAAGGTTGGGATGCATCAGTTATATGATGATTGTGTTGAAATTGTGTTGTAGTTGTGTTATGGTTGCGATGAATTTGTCTTTATGTCCTAAATGCATTTGGTTGTGCTTCATGTGTACTTAATATTGCATTGCATTACATTTTGCAGATTGGTAGAGTTAAGTGCAAATGCTCAACTTCAAAAGTGCTCAACCTCATCCTGGATTTGAAGGGAGGGGTACACGAGCAACTAATAAAGAATTGTTTCAAAGTTTTCTACGAGATGCAAGACACAATGGTCTATCATCGTATAATTGGCCACATGCTGGTCAAGAGGGAAAATAGCTTAACTTTCAGAATTGGTAGTCGGTCAGCCACCGTGAAGCTGATAGATGTGAGTATGATACAGCAGTTGCCACTGTACAAAGGATTTGTAGTTTGAAGGAAATCTTCGCAGCGCACAAGATGTGAGTATGATCCCTGGGTCAGAGTAAGTCAGATTTACTGCAAAGATGATAAAGGGAAAGTTTGACAACAAGAAGTTGAAGGTAAATGACAGGGTAAGGTTGGCCTTGTTGTATTGCATTGCTGTGTTCCCTCCTACCCAGGCCAGGGGATGTGGTTGACGGCAAGTTTTAGACAATGATGGATGAGTCCAACCTTGTCACCTTTGATACATATCCCTAGGCTAGGGATGTCTAAAATGCGCTTTGGAATGGCGTTAGTAACGCCAATGAGGATAGGGAGGAGAGGAAAGATAGATACAATTTGTTTGGTTGTGGAGCTGTCTTACAGGTATATTGTATCTTATGCCTTGTGTTCACCATTATAAGTTGTGGTTAATTATATTATAGTTATGTGATTATTTCTTACAGTTTAGGATGTGAATATGTATGTATGTGTTTATAGGAATATTGTGATGCCATATTATGATGATCATTGTACATTGTCTTTACATATGTTGTGGTGATAACCCTTTTAATGTTGTGACAGTGTAAATGTAGGTTGTGATAGCATTTTTAATGTTGTGATGGATTATATGTAGAGTCGGACATTGAGTTGTGATACTATATTTGTAGGTTATGAAGGTTGTTAGATATCGTATATTGTGTTGTGATGGTGTAAATGTAGGTTGTGATGATGATCTTTCTTTCGGTTTGTGATCTATGTCGAAATTTAGGTTGCGATGGTGTAACTGTAGGTTGTGATAGAGGTTGTGATTGAGTTGTGATAGATTATATGTATGTCGGACATTGAGTTGCGATGATATACTTGTAGGTTGTGTTAGATCTCATCTTGAGTTGTGATGATATATCTTTAGGTTGTGATAGTGGTTGTGTCCAATATGTGAATAAGCTGATATGGTTGTATTAGATATTGTATATTGCGATGTGATGGTGTAAATGCAGGTTGTAATGATATACTTGTAGGTTGTGATAGATCTCATATTGAATTGTAATGATATTTCTTTCGGTTGTGATAGGTTTAATATTGAGTTGTGATAGGTTTCATATTGAGTTGTGATGATATTTATTTCGGTTGTAATAGTCTCATAGTGAGTTGTGATGATATATTTTTTGGTTGTGATAGGTTTCATATTGAGTTGTGATGGTATTTATTTTGGTTGTGATAGATCTCATATTCAATTGTGATGATAATTCTTTCAGTTGTGATAGTAGTTGTGTCCAACAAGTGATGGTCGAAATGTAAGTTGTGATCTATGTCGTGTTGTCTTGATTGTAGAAGTTCGCAGGCCACTGGAGAACAGGCCGGCTACTCTAGAAAGCTTGTCCAACCTAGTGAATAGCTTGATTTTGATAAATATGCAAATATATGAATTCAACAAGGGTTTGCGCAAGGATGCAAATGTGAGGAAGAACAGATTGGAGAGGGAGATTATGTCGGCCAATCACTAGTGCCATGTAATGGAGGTAGAGATGAGAAATTTAAAGAAAATTGTGGATTGTGCAGGTGAAGAGGAAAAAGGGTCGGACTAAAGAGGTACAACAACAAGTGCATGAAGGAGAAGACCAACAAGAAAAAGACCATGAAGTGGCAGTCAAGGCAGGAGAAAATATTAAACCCTTGCAGGTGCACAAGGTAATTGTATTACAGCGAGTATTGAAGGGTTGTCGAACCTCAGGGACGGATAAATAATTCTACCAAATTCAAAAAAAAGAAAAGTCGTTGTTTTTTGTTTAATCTAAGAAAAATAATAAATTCCAGCTACTTAAGATGAATTGAACTAATATAGAGAGTTGTCAAGACTCCGAATCCACCACACAATAAACCAGCTTACCGTCTCTCTCTCCTTTGAATAAAGATTCCTAATTGGCTAGCATATTCTTCTCAGACATATACTTGTTAATTCAATATATTGTGCACTCCTCTCAGACATTACACATAAACAATCAAAATATGGAACTGTGATCTATCTATCGAGCATAAATCAATAAAACCTTATTCCTTTATAACACCTTAGTCTACTTACGTTCCTCTTGGACATGCAAGTATTCCTCGGATTGAAATTTACAAGAATCACTCTCACCTCTCTCGAGCACAATGAATAACTCTCAAATAAATTAATAGTGATTATACAATAAGATCCATACACCAACTAAGGTAAAAGATGAAATTAAAGTTGAGATAAAGAAACAATACAACCAATCTACTTGGGTTTCATTTACGCCTTGGAAAGAAGTCTAGCCTTGCATTGGAAGAGAAACAATCGTCTTCATCATCTCCATCTTCTCTCCTTTGCTCTAGCCTCTTAGGTCTCAAAATTCTATTCTCTAATGCTCAATACATTCTTCCTTAAGGCATATATATAGGGGTGAAGGAGAACCACAAAATCTTCTTCTAAATTCAAGTTAAAATAGGCATTATTTCAGTTTTGCGCATACGGCGATCGATGGCTATTATAAGTTGTCATTGCTTATATTATGGTTGTGGTGTAGTTGCGTAGGTGTGATTACTTCTTACAGTTCAGGTTGTGATATAGTTGTGTAGTTGTAATTATATCTTGTAATTCAGGTTGTGACCCTTTATGCATAGGTTGTGATACCATATTATGATGATCAGTATAAGTTGTGATGTAGATTTGTAACATTGATTATATCTTGTAGTTCAGGTTGTGACCCTTTATACATAGGTTGTGATACTATATTATGATGATCAGTATAAGTTGTGATGTTTGTTGTGATATAGTTGTGTAACAGTAATTATGTTGTGATGTGGACTAACTGATATAATGTCATTTATGCAGTCTTTTTGCGCAGCTGAAGAGAAAAAGTATGAGGAGCAGAGGCTTACGCATCCCCATCTGGACGGCAATATTGAAGCATTGTACCCTGCATAAGAGTGGCATTGGGAGGTCATTGCAGGATTGAGAGGGCCTAATGGGTACAATGCATTAAAATGCAAGAAGTGGCTGCTTCAAGTGCTAAAGGATTGACATTGGTGTTTGATAGAATTCAAGCTTGAGCAAAAGAAAGCTTTCATATATGATAGCATGAATAGTAGACCCAATGTGGTAGATGAAATCAACTTGTTCTTCAAGGCTATGAGGTGGCATTCAAAATATGTTATGCAAGTCGATTTTGAGGATGAAGCATGGGATACATGGAAGACAAAAGTGGTGGAGGTTCCCGAGATGCAGGGCAACGGCGATGATTGTGGGTTTTTATGTGCTACTACTTGTTAAAGAAGGTACTCGACGATGATCTTCAAAGGTTCAATGTCAAAAAGTTTAGAAAATAGTTGGTGTGGTACGTACTCTCGAAGATCGAGGCTATGTACTAATTTTGTGATAGACTTGCCACACTAACTTCCAACATCTTCTTAATTCATTGTAATTGAGTTGTGGTGACTTATACATATTGTGATAGCGGGTTTCATTGAGGTTGTGATTGCATTGTTGTGATGACTTTAAGTTGTGGTGACTTATGAATGTTGTAAGAGTGGGTTGTCTTTAGGTTGTGATTGCATTGAGATCGGCTTGCCACATACACTAACTTCCAACACCTTCTTAATTCATTGTGATTGAGTTGTGGTAACTTATGCATGTTGTGATAGCGGGTTGCCTTGAGGTTGTGATTGCATTGTTGTGGTGACTTTGAGTTGTAGTGACTTATGCATTTTGTAAGAGTGGGTTGCCTTGAGGTTGTGATTGCATTGGGATAGACTTGTCATATACACTAACTTGCAACACCCTCTTAATTCGTTGTGATTGAGTTGTGGTAACTTATACATATGGTGATAGCGGGTTGCCTTGAGGTTGTGATTGCATTGGGATATGCTTGCCACATATATTAACTTCCAACATCTTCTTAATTTGTTGTGATTGAGTTGCAGTGACTTATGCATATTGTGATAGTAGGTTGTCTTTAGGTTGTGATTGCATTAGGATCAGCTTACCACATACACTAACTTCTAACATATTCTTAATTCATTGTGATTGAGATGTGGTGACTTATGCATGTTGTGATAGCGGGCTGGTTTGAGGTTGTGATTGCAATGTTGTGATGACTTTGAGTTATTGTAACTTATGAATGTTGTAAGAGTAGGTTGCCTTGAGGTTGTGATTGCATTGGAATAGAGTTGTCATATACACTAACTTCCAACACCTTCTTAATTCATTGTGATTGAGTTTTGATGCCTTATGCATGTTGTGATAGTGGGTTGCCTTGAGGTTGTGATTGCATTGGTATAGGCTTGCCACATATATTAACTTCCAACACCTTCTTAATTCATTGTGATTGAGTTGTGGTGACTTATGCATGTTGTAATTAATCTATACATGAAATATGCATTTTATTATCTCCCAAATTTATGATTATGCTAGTGTTTGATTAGAATAACTACTACTTTAATATAGTTTTTGGTTTTTGTAGAAAACAAGAGTAATACACAGAAATGAGGAGAAAAGTAACTTAAAGAGTTAAATCATCATAACTTCGTGTACAAATGTCGGATTGGACTGATTCAAGTTTCATTAAAGTTCAAGAAATCAGCTTTCTAATGCCACCAACCACATACAATTCGGAGTCTGGGACAGAAAGTTATAGCCATTTGAATTTCATGAACAGTAAGCACGATCGATCGGCTATCAATGCGATCGATCGCCAGAGCCGTAAAAGCAGTGTGTTGAAGGAAACAATCGATTGGACCTCAAAACGATCGATTGTATCTACTGGAATTTTTCAATCGGTCAGGACAGTAATTACGATCGATCGGTATTATACGGCGTCGATCGGCAAAGCGATCGATCGGAGGAAAATAACGAAAGAATTACGACCGATCGGTCGGCGAACGATCGTCAATATGGAGCGATCGCCGTATACAGAAAACCAGAAATAAGACCTATTTCAACTCGGATTTGGAAGGGGACTTCATGGTTTTTCTTCACTATTATAAATAGGCCTTATGGGGGAACGTTTTGGGCATTAGAAAGTAGACCAGAGAACAAGACTTTTGAGCTTTATTGGAGGCTAGAGAGGAGCAAGAGAAGGAGTCTTTTGGAGCAAAGAAGAAGAAGGATTCATGACGATGGATCTACATAAACAGGCTTCTCTTTTTTTTCTTTCTATGTGTAACTAAACTTTTATTCAAGGCTTGATGAAGCCCTAGATGTGTATTGCTACTCTTGATAGTTTAATTCTATAAAGTTGATTATGATTCATGCTTAATGCGATTTCATGAGTTTCTTTTGAGTGCTTGATCATAGACTTGATTGATTATGAATGAAATTAGATATTGTGATTGATTTTTATGCCCGATCAAGGATAAGATTAATTGCATTATAATAGAGTTGTGATTGATTCTATGCCCGATCAAGGATAGGATTGATTACACAATAGTGGATGAACTTTCGTGTCCGATCAAGAACGTTAGTGAATTCATTAGTAATTCGTGTGTCCGATCAAGAACACGAATTACCATATCATGTTAACTTATACTTAATAATAATTAAGAGTAGTAATTGTATTTCTAGTGGTGGATTCATTGCCTTGATACTTCTCCATCTTGATTAAATCTCAGTTAGATTAGATAAAGTTCATTGCTTTCTTTAGAATTAATTAAACTACATCTTTTTCTTCTCTTGAATTTGGTAAAAGATTAATCCGTCCCTGAGGTTCGACAACCCTATTTATACTCACCGTAGTACAATTGTCTTGTGCACTTGCAAGGGTTTAATTTTAAACGATTAGTGATAGCAAGTTGAGTTGAGGTTGTGATTGCATTGGGATATGTTTGATGCTGCCACATACAATAACTTCTAGTGGCTTCTTCATTCGTTGTGATTGAGTTATGGTGACTTATGCATGTTGTGATAGGAGGTTGTGTTGAGGTTGTGATTGCATTGCGATAGGCTTGCCGATGCCACATACAGTAACTTTCAGTAGCTTCTTCATTCGTTGTGATTGAGTTGTGGTGACTTATGCATGTTGTCATAGGAGGTTGTGATTACATTGCGATAGGCTTGCCAATGCCACTTCTAATAGCTTCTTCATTCGTTGTGATTGAGCTGGGGTAACTTATACATATTGTGATAGCAGGTTGCGTTGCGGTTGTGATTGCATTGAGATAGACATTTACTATATGAATCATTCTACAAACTACAAAGTAATGTAAACATTATAATTATAAGCCATAAAAAATCAAGTTCTACTGAATGTCATCATAGGGATTAAGTTCATTACAGAAATAAAGTTCATCGACACTCTCAATCCACTTTGATTGGTTGCACGCACGAAGTCCGATTGTGCCCAAGGCCATTGCAACGACTACATCTAAATTGTTGGAAATGAGCTTTGACACCAAGTTTTGTGAAGTACGAGGGTGATATCTTTTCCTTGCCCCTCCAGCATATGTATGAAGCTTTTCATACTCATTTACCATAAACAAACATGAAGCTTGCTCCAAGTTCACATTCACTTTCCACTGATAACTTTCAACCCTGCATGATGTCATAACCCGACGCTTCGTGTTCTTCAAATACTTGAAATAGAAGTTATTGATAATAGAGAGTTGTTTCAATGCCTTCCTCACTTCAACTTAGTCTTTAAAATGCTGTCCAACCCCATCAAGTTGTTATCCCAGACTCTCGAACGTAGTGGTATTCGCTGACTACTACCATTGGTGGGAAGAGGATTTTGCACCTGTATACACTGTCCTGAGAACTCATAAATGGTCTTTGATCTCCATCATGGGTCACCAACACCTTACAAAATCTTCTACGGAATAACTCTCTAAAATCAGTCATTCCTTATTAGATATTAAGAAAGTCAGCTCGTACACATCGGGGTACAAGTATGCAACACTCAAATTGTTGGGAGGAACGTTGAAGGCATCAACAATTTTTTCCACAAATGAACTCAAAGTTTCATCCTCTTCTAGTGACAACGCCATGCTTTTACCTCCAACTATCTTCACAGTTCCACCGGGGCTGGATTCAATACTCCCACAGTAGCAGACCAAAATTTTAAGCTTACCTGATTCATCCTTGAGTTGCAAAATAAATCAGAAGAATACAACATAGGTCACTAGCAACACTATCACAACTCATGCCAACAGTCATCACAACATTAATTACAACAATCACAATCAAATTCTAAGCCAACACAATTGAATCACAACATTCATCACAACTGAAGCTAATAGACATCACAACCGAAGTTAAATGCCATCGCAACATGTTTATAACTCAACACACCAAGCGATAATACAACATTCCATCACAACACATCTACAAGTCATCACAACCTATTTACACATGACCACGACCTATTTTACAAATCATAACTTCGTCATCACAACATATCTATATATTATCACAACCTCTTTTACATTTCATAACTTAAGCTACTCGACCTATCATCACTACTTAGACATTCTAGCAATGACCAGACATATCAAATAACAAGAAAAATAGTAGCTTTCCTACTTACTTTTAATTTTTCTGCCGTATGAGTTTGCCGATATGTCCACTACCTTCGTCTGCAACCACTGTTTGGGTTCTGTCGATTTGTCCACCATCATCGTCTTCGCTTTGGATGCCCGGAATGTTGCTATTGGAGGTGGCTACCGCCATTGCCATTACTTCCGCCATCTCATATACAAGGAGAAGTGGAAATCCGAGGTCGCCATAGGAAAATGGTCGGACTTTAGTGGGGCATCGAATCACCAGATGAAGATCTTTGGAGCTCCTCTAATGGTGGATGACTGCTACAAGTGAGACGAGAAGTGGAAATCTGAGGTCGCCAGAGGAAAAGGGTCAGACTTTACCACCGGATGAAGGTCTTTGGAGCTCCTTTAATGGTGGATGACTGTTACAAGCGAGATGAGAAGTGAAAATCTGAGCTCGCCAAAGAAAAAGGGTCGAAAGCATTGATGGACCGCGAGATGAAGGTTTTTGGAGCTCCTCTAATGGTGGATGACTGCTACAAGGGGAATGGGAAGAAACGAGAAGGGGATGGATGACTGCTCCAACTCCATCTAGCATGAGAGTGAGGGGCTGTTAGCCCCTCTATTATAGGTATTTTGGTCATTGACCATGCTAATTTGCTAAAGTTTAACTACTTTAGTCCCGGGGACGAAAAACTTTAGCGAGTTAAACTAAAACTTAATTTTTCCTATTATTAATTGTCCGAATCTGCATATATCCCCAGTCGCCCCTTGTGTATCCATACATGCCACTCGGCTCTCGGCAGTTCCACTGAAAAACAAACAGCCAAGCAACCATGGCCGGGGCTGGTACCACACCTCAATTTAATCATCCAAATACAATTGATTTGATCTTTGATGTTGTTTCGAGAATGCTGAATCTTGATTTCTTGAAATCCCAATTTCAGGCGAGAAGGGTCGCCCCAGCAAGAGGCACAAGTCCTCCAAGGTTTGATATCTCGCATCATATTGTTGCCATTCAACTGTTCGCACGCCCTCCACATGTTTGTGACTTTGCTGCACTGAAATTTCTTGCAGGATGAGCATCGTATCGCTGCCGGCGACGCGTACTTTATGGAAGATTTCGACGAAGATCGCGGGGAAGGTTTACCATCAATTGTTTTCGCAGGAATTTTGTTTTTTAATTGGTAGTTTTGGTAATGAATTTATTGGGGTTGTTGGTTGATGGGGTAGAGATGGAGCCGAAGAAGAGGGATTTTTCTAAGCTGGAATTGAAGCCAGACCATGGAAACCGCCCTCTGTGGGCGTGCGCCGATGGCCGCATATTCCTTGAGACATTCTCTCCTTTATACAAACAGGCATATGACTTCCTCATTGCCATCGCTGAACCCGTTTGCCGGTACTTAAAGATAGTTTTGTAATGTTATGATTGATGTGTGTGTTAATTCTTTTAATTGGTTTTAACTGTTGTGGAGAATCAATTATTCAGGCAGAGATGGTGGTGATAGCATTTTGTTTTAGTTAAAATGTCTGTTTGGGATTTTTTTTGTGCAGGCCAGAGTTGATGCATGAGTACAACTTGACGCCACATTCGTTATATGCGGCTGTATCAGTTGGTTTAGAAACAGAGACCGTAGTTACTGTTTTGAACAAGCTTTCCAAGACCAAACTTCCGAAAGAGATGGTTGATTTTATATATGCTTCGACCTCTAATTATGGGAAAGTGAAACTCGTGCTGAAGAAGAATCGCTACTTTGTAGAATCCCCATTCCAGGATGTAAGATTTTTGTTGTTTACTTCTGTCAAATGGATAAAAATCTTAATTGATAGTGTCTATTTTGATGTGATGAATCCGTTTTAGTGGTTAGTGAATCATGTGCAGCTGCTGGAAACAGTCAAAACCTAATTTGACACTGCAAAAGCACATGATGTGTGCCATGCAGAATGGCGCCTTAGTGCTTCCTTATTTCTGCATTCGGTATGCTAAAAAAATTTCAAATTTGTGTTTTTTTATTCATCCAGATTTTGGGGTTTGCAGGTGCTGAAGACTCTTCTCAGGGATGATGCTATATCTCGGGCTAGAATTCATTCTGACGAGGTTGAAGTAGTTCTCTTGTGTGTTAAAGAATTTACACAGCATAATTTGTACGCCGATCTTATTCTCATGTTATATATTGTTATCCGTGTGTTAAAACTTATAATTAGGGATAGAAACTGTCTGATAGTGGCCTGGATATGTAGCAAGAAGTTGCTCGAAATGAAAGATATATATTTGATGTGGATTTTCTTTTTTAAGTGGCATGTCCTGATGCTATCATATGTAATTAATTATTAATTGCAATATAACCTGCATGTACCCTATTCAGTAAATATCAAGCGACGGTTTCAGTTTGAGATACTTTTCTCCTAAACAATGATAATATGTAGTTTAAGGACAGTTTGTTACATAATATTGATCTGTCGTATTCTGTTTAGGGCTCACAAGGCAGTGATGCATTTACCGTTAACAAAGCTGTGAGTGAAATGGGAGGTGGACATGAGGAGTTACTTGGTGAAGCTGGTGTGGTAGCCGCTGCCGAAGAAAAAGAAACTCATTCTTTTGAAATTGACCCTGCTCAGGTATGTTCTTTTGCTAAACTGTGGTTGGTGACCGTGGAAAATATGTGGACCTAAATTTTGGCTCATTTCCATGACAGGTTGAAAATGTGAAGCAGAGGTGCTTGCCAAATGCTCTAAACTATCCTATGCTGGAGGAGTACGATTTCAGAAATGACACTGTGAGTTTTGGGAGAGGATTTCTTATGTATGTTCTAATGGTTGATTATATCTCATTCATTTTTTGGATTATGCAGGTGAATCCTGACTTGAACATGGAATTAAAGCCTCAAGCACAACCTCGCCCTTATCAAGAAAAGAGTCTGAGTAAGATGTTTGGAAATGGTAAGATTAAACCATTGGTTTGGTGAATATCTTCTACCGACTGCATCCATTTATAAAAAAAAAATGGAAATAGCCTCACAATTTCATATAGTTTTTAGTTTGTTAGTGTCACCAAGAGGTTTTGATTTGCTCATGCAATGTGCAGGTAGAGCAAGGTCTGGCATTATTGTTCTCCCTTGTGGAGCTGGTAAATCTTTAGTAGGTGTTTCTGCCGCATGTCGCATACGGAAGAGCTGCCTTTGTTTGGCTACAAATGCTGTTTCAGTTGATCAATGGGCCTTCCAATTCAAGCTATGGTCCACCATTCGAGATGACCAAATTTGTCGTTTCACTTCTGACAGTAAAGAGAGATTCCGTGGTAGTGCTGGTGTGGTAGTGACCACTTATAATATGGTTGCTTTTGGGGGTAAGAGATCCGAAGAGTCGGAGAAAATTATTGAAGAAATAAGAAATAGGGAATGGGGACTACTTTTGATGGACGAGGTAAACTGAAGGCACATTACTTTGCTAATAATTGTATGTTCTGTTCACATTACTAATGCACCAAATATTCTATGATGTATGTATACTTGGTTCAGGTGTCGCGCAAGTTGTGCAAATACTTTCATGTGCTTGTGCAACCTGATTACCCAGTCTAGGAGAAATTTAGCATTTTTAAATTGCGTAGGACCTATCTCTATCATCTTAAAACTTATTATTACAATTAACTTGTAGAATTGATTTCCCCGTTCTTTTGCAGTTATATGCTTTTGTTATTTTGTCTATAATGTCCTCGCTATATTTGTGTGCTGATTCACTTTGTTAATTAAGTGATCATACTGTTTTATATCTTGTGTTCTCTTTTGCTTATTACTTGGGCCTCTGGATTTGCAGGTACATGTTGTCCCTGCTCACATGTTTCGAAAGGTTATCAGTATAACAAAATCTCATTGCAAGCTGGGGCTAACTGGTAAAGTTTGCTTACAATTGTTTTCTTTCGATCTTGAATGTTGGCAACAGATCATTTTGAAGAAATTTTGTTTATATTCTTACTTGCAGCAACCTTGGTGAGAGAAGATGAACGCATAACAGATTTGAACTTTCTAATTGGACCCAAATTGTATGAGGCAAATTGGCTGGATTTAGTTAAAGATGGATTCATTGCCAATGTGCAATGTGCAGAAGTATGGTGTCCAATGACGAAGGAATTTTTTGCAGAATATCTGAAGAAAGAGAATTCTAAAAAAAAGCAGGTGAACTTTTAATTATTGTATTAAATAATTTTTGGTATATTGGTCAAGTAATATAACTGGTTGTTTATAAATTCGTGATGTGTTCATTGTCTTTTATTAATTGTACTTTTGTTGATATCTAGGATAACCTCCTTTGGAGGCACTTAGAATGAACCATGAATAGAAATGTTCTTCCATAAAATACTACTTTTTGGTAGACTAAAATCTGATTCTCATTGAATTGGCCATTGGCTGACTACAAATGATGAGATTATTCCTCGATGACTGACTGTATAATTGGGAAAATTTGGGTACTTTGTTTTTGGTCCTATTGAGTCGTGAGTATTTTATACTCGATCTTTCTTTTTTCGGCAACATAATTTGTACTTGATCTTGAAGTCACGAGGATTTCTCACTTACTAAGTTGGATAGAACCCTATATTTGTGATGCATAAATCTTGAAGGGTCACAATTGCTTATGATTCACCCTAGGGGTTGTGGCTTCTTCCTTTGATGTCCACTGTAGTAGTTAAAAATTCAATGATCTACAATGGTATTTAGGCGATAAATCATAGGTGAAAGGGAAGAAAAGTAGGGATTAGAGAAACTAATAATTAAATAAAGTAACTCTAGTTTTCCATTGATTCCAGCACAATAAATTATAGGGTGTAGCTCCCACATAATTTTAGACTTCAATAGAAACCCAATCCTAATTGACTCAAACTTTTACTCGGAATGGGACTACCAATACCCAATAACATAACATGGAAATAACTGATAATAAATTGTAAACAACCCCTTACCACTGCAAAGGACCTCAAAGGAGGGAACCCGACCCCTAAGGTGGGTCATAACAAATTAATGTAAAGGTTGAATGTTTTTTATTTTTCACTTTTGTGTATGCTTAATATTTCCTGTTAGTGTTTCACCTTTCTGTTTGACTGATTCTTGCGTGGGACTTTTCTGTAGGCACTTTATGTGATGAACCCAAATAAGTTTAGGGCTTGCGAGTTTCTGATCCGGTTCCATGAACAGCAACGTGGTGATAAGATTATTGTTTTCTCCGACAATCTTTTTGCACTTACTGAATATGCTATGAAGCTCAAGAAACCAATGATCTATGGTCAAACAACGTAAGTTGCAGAAGTTCACCAAGTTGTATATTGCTAAATTGTATATACAGTTATTTTAATTTGTTGAGGTCTTGTTCATTATGATTTCAGGCACCAGGAAAGGACAAGAATATTGTATGCTTTCAAGCATAGTCCTGATGTGAACACTGTTTTCCTTTCAAAGGTATGCCATACATTTTTGGCCTCCATGTTCATGAATGTTTCATATGTTCTCTGTTCAATATTATAGTTAATTGAATAAGTTTATTTGGTTGGAATCGAAAATTTTCATGTAATTATCTTATTGAAGCTATGTAGTAGAGATCAGATCTTATAAACTTATTAGACAACCAAGACATGAATTTTATGTGAAATTATGATTTTGAATAAAGATATGTTGTTGAAAATTTATATGAGCTTAGTGATCCTTGTGAAACGAAAAATATATTCACTCTATGTATCATCAATTTCAATAATGGTATGGACTTCGTGTGTCAAGGTTTATTAACTTAAGGTTAGAGAAGTTGAGGCCTGAAATGAGCTTGCTTGTATTCGCTCAAAACAAGATTTGCAATCTTGGTCTTGGCGCTGCCCAGATGGCCAAAAATAAGAGACCTTAGAGAGCATTAAGAATCGAAAAGTAGTAAGCCCTGTTATCACTTATCACCATTCAAAGTAAACATTTCCTGGTCATTAGGAAATTGATCTGATGACGAGGAAATGCAAGTCGCATATGTGAAACAGCATTCACAAAATATATATAACTTGCAAATGCTGAGCTTGAAAGGGCTGGAAAATCTGGGCAAGCAGTTAAAAGGATAGAGAAATGTGCAAGCAGTCAACATGAGCATTGAAGAAACATAGTGAAAAAATATCTACAAGATCTGGAAAACTACTTCACTTGAAAGGTGAGATATGGATGTGGGAAGACACTGAAATATTCTTAAACCTGATCGTTGCAGCTTTTTTCCTGACTGGCTGATAAGGAATATCCTGCCAATATCTCATCAAGATTGGGAATCTTGTCCAAAAGAGAAATTGGCTTTCTAACTAATTTCAGCTAAGATTGAATTTTTTTTAAGCAGCACGTGAGATCTTTGGATGTTAGCCCATCTCAGGCCTCAGCTTGGAATGACATGATATTAACATTTTTTTCTCATTACAAACATACCATTTTTTTATTATTGTTTATGTTGATACCTAATATATTGCAAAGTTACTTAAAAAGTATATTTTGTTGTGTACGTTTTGGTAGATTTTGATGATCAAGAAAATTTACTTTTATTCATGGCCAATTGGGGATCAGCAGGAATGGAAATTGTTCTAGCTTGATTTCCTTCTTTTTCTTGCAAAATTAGAAGTGTCTCCTTAATTTTTGGGACGGAATGATGTTTGAATCTTTGTAATTATGACTGTTAGGGTTTTTTTAATGGTTTCAGCTAAGAATGGCATATCTCCAACTTTGTTATTGGCATATTCCTTAGCTATTCTATTTTTGCAGGTGGGAGACAATTCTATAGATATTCCTGAAGCTAATGTCATTATCCAAATCTCATCCCATGCTGGTTCAAGGCGTCAGGAAGCCCAACGACTTGGTCGTATTTTGAGAGCAAAGGTCTATTTCTACACTTATTTTACCTTGAATTTTTTATTTATAGTTTTTACCTGCTAACTATAGAGCATGAGCATAATGCGGGCCTGAAAGCTTTATTCATATTAGCTTACAATGACATTTTTGACGTTTGATCGTATCTGAAGTTAGCCTGGTCTAGAGTTTAATGAATTAATTTTATTTTGAGCTCTTTAGTAGAGTAGAAAGTTTGGGAAGGAGAAGTGGTGGACATAATGCTTCTATTCACACCCCTGCATTAGCTGTGTTAAACCTGGCGTGACCAGCATTTTCATGGACATGGCATATTGTAGAATAAGGACCCTCATTTCACTTTAAACTTTTGAGATCCGAAATGCCTGGAAATGAGTCAGGACTCCACAAATAAAATCCCAATCTAGTTTGCTAGACAGCCTCCTCCAAGCAACTCTCAACTTTGCCTCAGCTGCGTAATTGTCACTTGGGATGCTTTGGCCAAAAATGCATGGAGAAGGAAGTTTGCAAAAATAGAATCCATAATAGAGCAAATTACAGTTGCAGAAGATTTGCTGGAAAAGAGCCCACTAGACAAGTGTTCAACCCATACTAAAGTAAGTTCATTTTGGAGATACAGATAGGAACTATTGATATGGGACTTGCGGAGTCGTTTAGATCCGCTTGCTTGAGAAGTTTCTTCTCTCTATTTTTGTCTGTGTTTGCTTCTGACTTTGTAGAGCAATATTGGTATGTCATAGATGAGTGGGGAAAGTTGTAGAAGGCATTGAAAAAATCCGACGATTCTATCTGAGAGGTAAGTGTTTTTCAGCCCTCACCATGCCCAAGCCTTCATCACTGAAGCCGAAGGCCATCTTATACTGAGTCATGTGCGATTGTCAGTGATGGGCTTTACAACTTAGGTTTACCGACCACCAAGACCAAAAGGAAACAGTTGGGGAGGTAGAGAGGGAGGGGATAGGATTGGCTCCACCCGCTTGACGCAGCCTGTTGACTCGTTTTTGTTTGAGTATATTTGCTCGTGCTCTTAAATTTGTTTAAGTTCTTAGTGTTAGTGTTTCACTTTGTAGATGTAGTTTAGTCAAGAGTCATTTTCTTTTTATTCTTTTTAGAGAAAATATTTCTTAAAAAAAAAGAACCGTAGATTTCACCATCAGTAATACAGAAATCATTTTCATCTATCTTCTGTTCTCTTAACAGTTTTCACCCAACCCAGCCACCAAAATTGGTGGGTATCTGCCTAAGGTCATAAAGCACTTCTTCCTTTTGATCACATATTTTAACAATGAGGCGTTTACAAGTTTAAATTTCGGACATTGGTTTCAGGATGTGCTTTAATCTTGAAAAACTTTCACTGATCATAACCTGTTTCAGAGAAGCCTCAACTGCATATAAGTGACCATTCCTTAGAAGTGAACTGGAGCTAAAATCATATGTCCAATTATGTCTACTGGGCACTGTTCCTTCCTAATGAATATGGCTACCCAAGAGGACCAAGGGGAGCCTTTAACATAATTAAAACATAATATTGCAGAGAAAGGATTTTCTACATCTGATATTGGTGATGAGTTGTGTAAATCTTGAGCCAAATGATACTTCTTCAAACTATGTATCAACATAGTTAACACGTAATAATTTGAATTTTTTTATTGTATCTTTAGATACATACATATCTATATATCTATATCTATATCTATATCTATATATATATATATATATATACACTCAGTAACGTAAGTGATTGATGTTTTGAAGCTTTTATAACTCCTCATTGATCTGCAACATGGACAGTTTTGGTAGCTAGAACTTATTCTATTGATAATTACTTCTAGCTCCTCATTTGGCATCTATGATTGATAGTGCTTAATTTATGGTTTCACTATGTGTTTCTGACAGTTCTTAGTTCTTGTGGCAGGGTCGGCTTCAAGATAGAATGGCAGGTGGGAAAGAAGAGTACAATGCCTTTTTCTATTCTCTAGTATCGACAGACACACAGGTTTCACCTTAAACAGAATTCTTTTTTCATTCTTATTTAACTTACATGCAACATGTGTCTTGCCTGCTGAGATGCAACACATAATTTTTTTCATGCATTCATCCTCGCTTTCCAAATAGTGATGTCTACTAAATGGGGTCCATAAGTGTGAATAAAAGCGGAGATGAGAGTGCCTGATTACTGATTGGATCCATCATATATTTGTTTTTTATTCAATTTTGTGATCCACTCTCACTTGCGACCCCTTTGGGTCCTATAGTAGAGGCCACATTTGGAGTCCGAGGCTGCAACTATTGTGTAAGATGTTGGACTTTGTAGGCAATGTGCTCAAATTCTGTTATCAAAATCTGTTGGCTATGCGTTCAGTGTTGTGGATGGTTCTGTTTTTCGGCTTGTGCAACTAGC
The DNA here is from genome assembly GCA_039654745.1 of Houttuynia cordata. Lineage (NCBI taxonomy): Eukaryota > Viridiplantae > Streptophyta > Magnoliopsida > Piperales > Saururaceae > Houttuynia > Houttuynia cordata. The sequence continues at coordinate 2,566,988 of CM077511.1, forward strand.
ACTTGTCATCGTGTCTACTCTGTTTTTGGTCATCATGTCTACTATGTTTCTCTTTGTGTGCACTATGCTATGTACAGTAGGTGTTTGTTAGGGATCATTATATATCTGGTGACTTATGAATGCCTGTTTGTTATTTGTGTCAGGAGATGTACTATTCGAGCAAAAGGCAACAGTTTTTGATTGATCAAGGCTACAGCTTTAAGGTACTATTTTGTGCAGAGCTTTTGACAATAGTTAACAAATAATTCAACAGTGAACTTGAGATATGGTTGGTAAACTCTGATATGGGGATCAACGGGTTTTATGGTCGTAGCAATAGACATTTAAACTGTTGCATTTCTGGTGATTGATGTCTCATAAAATGACTGCACTCATTCACAGATCATTACGAGCTTGCCCCCTTCAGATTCAGGACCTGAGCTGAGCTATCATCGATTAGATGAGCAGCTTGCACTTCTAACCAAGGTTTATTGTCTTTTTCCTCCCTAAATTTTGTCAAGGTGGAAGAGATATCACAATTTTTTTCAATTATGTAGGTACTGACTGCACGCGACGATGCGGTTGGTTTGGAGCAATTAGATGAAGACGTTGACGACATAACTCTTCTTAAAGCCCGTAGGTCTGTAGGTTCAATGAGCGCTATGTCTGGTGCAAAGGGAATGGTCTACATGGAATACAAGTAATGACACTGACATTTTGAAGTTCTTTTGTTGTTAGTTAGGCCTATGGGCACCACATCGTCCATTAGACAAATTGCCTAGACTTCAATAGCAATTATTGGTGCCTGTTTGTGTTGGTTGCTTCATTTTTTAAAACTTTTTTCGTCTAAGTTGTCTATTCACTTTATTCACAGCAAAATCACAGGCAATACATTTTTTGCATGATATATACTTAGTACTACTATATGTATGTTGTCTCCTATATATTTACTTTTATTTTCTTTTAACAAGTTGAAGTCTTATCCTGGTAACAGCACTGGAAGGGGTAAGCAGGCAGGACACGGTCAGGCTAAGAACAAGCCAAAGGATCCGTCAAAGCGACATCTTCTTTTTAAAAAGCGTTTTGGTTGATCTCTGTCTGTTAGTTCCATGGTATGTCCCACTATGGCCCTTTACCTGTATGTGCCCTAGTTCTGTCATGTTGCTACGAGGAACGCAGTAACAGTTTCCAATAAGAAAACTGCTCTAAACACCAAAATATTCACAAGTATTCAATCTTATTGTTCATTCTTCCTTGAAAAAGAAATAGTCTTCAGCTGATATTTCTATGCTCTTCATTTTGTTTACTTTTGACTGTAGTGACATATACATTTTCTCGTTGGATGTGATGAATGTGAGTTATTCAGAGTCCTTTTCCAATGATGATGTAGTAAAATGATACCAGAATAATTCAAAAATGTTATCAACAGGTTTTGTTTGTATGGGACTAGTGCTAATCTTCGTTAATGTTTAAAGTTTTGACTGGTCTTTTATTAAGAAAGTAATTCAGACTTAACGAGGGTTGAATGTGCGTTAATGGTGGTACAGGTGTCTTACTTTTATGTAAGGAGTTTTTAGAAATTTGAGCTTGTAATTCAAGAGATAGACTTGTATTCAATTGCTTTCATGCGTCATTAAGTACTCAAGCCCTGTACAAGACGTCCATTTTTGTCTTGATCTACTGTGAATTAAAAGAATAGAATGTGGAGACTTCATTATTGTTGTAAGTGCCTGAACAATGATTTGGTGGTGGAAGGATCCCAAGGTTGTGCTAGCTGAGAGTCTTGCTTTGTCTTCGGTTTTCTTTAGGGTAAAATTCACTCTACCTTTGAAATGGTAGTCTTCTCATCACTTTTTTTTTTTTTAAGGAGAGTATCCATAGTCCTTGAAAGGTCGTTGAAACAAGCCTTCACCAAAAGATTCCTGGTTCCACAGTCAACTTGTCTCCATCAAGACATTCCCCCCAAATTGTCCATGTAGTACCCAAAAGAGCCCTAAGTTACCTACACTGACATATACATTTTCTCGTTGGATGTTTCTAAGATACATCTCATCAGATGCTGGGAGTGCATTATGAGGCTAGAACAATTTGGATTAAGTTAAAAAAAAATGTGATTTATTGCACAATTTTTTATCATATTGTTCATCCTTGATGTTCTCTTTTAAAACATTATATCCCTGATTAGATACTTGTTTTAAAAAATGGTACCAATCTAGAATCTATATGTTGCAGATTCATGTCAAGATCAGCCGTAAATATCTGTGTCAAGCTGGAAGCACCAGAGATTCTTGTTTGATAGAAATGACTACGAGGTTTCTTCAGCACACGAACTGTATGTATTCCATAGTGAAATGCAAGCAGTGATCACATTCTTGTTTTGGCAGAAAAGCAGCAATCAGATTATGCAGCATACATGAATGGAGATGTGTATTAATATTAACCTACACCATAAACACTTTCTTCCAAAAAGTCTTCTACCTGTACAGTGTTGCCCTGTGATCTTGGACTCCGTTCCACTTCAATAATCCCATTTAGGTTTTGAAAACCAAATCGGACTATGAATATGGATGGAGGGGCCAATATACAATATTTCTCAAATTCTGGCGATGTTTATTGTGGCGTTACTGTTTATATCTCAACATCTAGTGAGAGAACTAAAAACAGGTGAAGAGGAAAGGCTGTTGGTGAGCCGTTGGCGAACTGGAATCTCCTTTATCAACTGCAGAGGTGAAGGTTGCATTAGTGAAGTTGTCCTTGTAAAGGCGGAGATGGAGAGGGGAAGCATGAGTGGTGGTTGTGAGTTGTAAAGAGTCAGGGGGCATCGACGGAGTTCTTTTACTGGGCTATTTAATTTCATGTTGATTAATCATTACTGAGTTCGTGAGCATGCAGGCAAATAGGAGAATTATATGGTAAATACCTAGGAACTTACTTGAAAGTAAGTGGAGAATTATACGGTAAATTCTGAGGAACTTATTTGAAAGTAAGTGGTGAATTTCATGGCCACTCTTCTGTTCATGGTGAAATCTCGTTCCTATTAAATGTACATCCCTCAATCACGGTGATCAGCAAACATTCAAGACGCAGAAGTAGATGCAACCGTTTGCTTTGAACCCTTGCCATTCGATTGACATGATACAAATATTTCTTCACTTTTATTCAAGAGCACTTTTCTGCATAATCCAAAGATATAAAACTGACGGGATAAAAAACTGGTGTTTCCTGGCATGATCGGAGAATTACCAAATTTCAGGTCTTAGGCCTTCCAGAAATATCCTAATTGTATGATTCTATGAACCGATGTAAACTAGCACACCTGAAATTAAATGCCAACATAATTATTAATCATGTATGCAAGGAAAGTAACTGCAAGCACATCCATTGTGCACACAAGATTTGTATGCAGATACCCAACCAAGGAAATACCATGTTGTACGAGTAAGCAATTTACTCAAACAAATGTGCAGATTTAGCTGTTGTACCTAGAACAAATAAAAACTTGAATAAGTGCATTTCCACAGGTGTATTCGATTATTGTTTGTGTCTTCAGATGATTCTCACACAAGCCAGTAGAACCATTATCTTGAAGTCGCCAAAACTCGCACGTGCTCTGAATTACATGCACTCAATGATGATGAGCAATTATTTATAAGACCCCTTGGATAAATCCTCAAATTCTTAAATTAGAATTGAGAACCACAAACAAAAAGAATCGTAGAGTTTGAGTTCATTATGCAACGAGGTGCACAAGTTAGTAGCGAAGATATTAGCTAAACAACAAATTGGGATTAATAGTTATGTCTTAAGCCAATCATGACAATCTTTTTCTCACTTTCGGCCAAAACGAGCAAAAACCTGTGCGCGGGGGGGGGGGGGGGGGGGGTGGGGGGGGGGGGGGGGGGGGGGGGTAGCAACATCCTTATTAGAATTTAATGTAATTTCTAATAGTTTCTTTATGAGGCATTTTATTTCAAAATGAACACAACACTTACTGTTTGGTATGAGTTAGATTGCATTACGATTAGTGACATTTATAAGAAATTTAATCTAAAGTCATATGCTTATTTGCATTCTTGAATTAACATACATGCATTTGCATGTGCACTTTAACTAGCGTTTATTCATGTCATACAATTGCCGAAGGGAGATTGTAATTTTAATAATTATCTTGGCAAATTACATGACCAATTAACGTAGCGACACTAAGTTGATGAATTTGGTAGCTCAATAATTTGTGATTAGACTTCAAAGTTGAAGGAAGATGGTTAGAGATTCACGGAATTCAATTTGTGATTAGAATTCAATTTTAAGCTACTTTTTTCCACAAAATTTGAGCTATTTATTCATTGGAATATGCAACTGTTCCACCAATTTGATCAGGTTTTGAGTCCTTCACAAAGTTCGGATTCAAAACCCAAGATTTAATCATTAATTTTAATTTTTGTGAAGACTAGTTTTGCTATTGTTTGTTGCTCTCTTAACTTGCAAACTTGTATAAAAAACTAACAAACGACATTGTGCCATTCTGTTGAAAGATACGTTACACACTAACTCATCATACTTATCCTGATGCAACATTGTTCACAGTTGTTCAAGTGATGAAACTTTTTTTTTATGCAGCTTTATTCGCAGTGGATGAGCATTCACGTCATTCTATCTTTATTCATATAGATAACATCGTTTAACATAAATTTAAGATCATAAGCAACTTTGCACGTCCCATTTCCAAATACAATTCTAATTGAACCAAGTCAATCCAATACAATTTACTGAAGGGTTACCAAGCCGATTCAATCGTCCGTTTGGTGTTAAATTCTTCAAAAAACTGTGAAATTCCTTGCACTCACAAACAATAACAAAATAGAGCACAAGAATTTAAGAATATATATGAACAAAGAGTTTATTTCATGCATAATCAAATAAAACACAGGAACATAAAACTACTAACCTTTGTGCCAACAAATAAACCACGAAGAACGATAAGATTATGTCCGAGATCACCTTTGAAAAACCATTCGTGTGCGGATCAATGATTTACTATTCTCCATGAGATAGCAATATCAATTTCGTGTATTTTTTCAATACTTTGCTTTGATATGATCTCCAAGATCAATCGCAATTACCAAAAGCCAAAGAAGGAGGAACGCACCCCAAGGAGAAGAGAGAGACGCTGAGATAGGGAGATAGCCAAAACCAAATTAGGACTCATTCTTCCTAATTTACTCTCTCTCCTTAAATGGTAAATCCTAATTCAATTAGGATTTAATCAAACGGTTCAAAACAAAGATGTCTCTTCCAATTTTAGGTGTGGATCCACCCGGGTCCATGGAAGCCTAACCTCTCCTCATGTCCACACACCACATGGGAGGGCCGACTCCTCAAATCAAGACATATAATATGGGATGAACCCATATCCATATCTTACATCCCCCACTATGGGTTCCGTGCTCATATTTACGATTCAACAGTGACTCGTGCACTAGTTCTATCGTAATTCAAAACTATGAACATGTTTCACAAATAGATCCATTGTTAAGACCTTCATTAACGAATCAGCCAACATCTCGACCGTAGGAAGCTGACTCACCGTCAACTTTTCTCGTTGTAGCATGTCAAATATATAAAAGTAATGCACCTCAATATGCTTAGCTCTTGAACTGATCTCCCCATTATGGAGTGTCGACACAATTTCCAAATTATCACAATAAATTTAGACAGGAGCATCAGTCCACTATTCTAGCTGTAACCCAACTAGAAACTCTTTAATCTACATTGTCTCGGAAGCTGTCAAACTGCATGCAACAAACTCAGCTTCCATCATAGACTTAGTAACACATTTCTGCTTTTTACTATCTGATCTACACATGAAATATGCATTTTATTATCTCCTAAGCTTATGTTTATGCTAGTGTTTGATTAGAATTAATACTATTTTAATATAATTTTTGGTTTTTTTAGGAAATAAGAGTAAGATACAAAAATGAGGTGAAAAGGGACTTTAATGGTTAATTCTTCATAACTTCGTATTCTTATATCTGATTGAACCGATTCAAGGTTCACTTTAAAGTTCAAGAAATTAACTTTCCAATGTCACAGATCGCGTGCAATTTGGAGTTCGGAGCAGAAAGTTATACATTTAAATATTTTGAACAGTACTTACGATCGATCGGCATTTCATACATGATCGATCGCCAGAGCAAAAAAATAGTGTTACTAAATTAAACGATCGATCGATACTCAAAACGATCGATCGTATCGATCGATCGTATCTACTGGAGTTTTTGGATCCATGCAATACAGAAAACACGATCCATCAGAAATGAAAATGATCCATCGGCTGACGAGATAAAATAGATGATTGGAGTGACAACATAGGAATTTGCGAAAGAAAATGATCGATCGACAAGCGATCGATCGGCTATACGGAATTTGTGCGGCAAAACCTAAATCAAGCGTATTTTGACTCGGATTTAGAAGGGACTTTGGGGTTTCTCTTTAAACATATAAATAACCCTTAAGGGAGAACGTATTGGGCTTTAAAGAATTGATCTTGAGGAGAATTAGAGGCTAGAGAAGAGCAAAGAAGAAGGAGTCTTATGGAGCCAAAAAAAAGAAATCCATGCTAATGGAACTACATAAACATGCTTTTCTTTTTCTCTCTTCCTATGTATAACTAAATTCCTTGTCAAGGCTAGATGAAGCCCTAGATATGTGTACTACTACTCTTGTTAGTTTCATTTAATAAAGTTGATTATGATTCATGCTTAATGCTATTTCACGAGTTTCTTTTGAGTGGTTAACCATAGACTTGATAGATATAAATGAACTTAGATCTTTTTAATTCCTGTGTCAAACCAAGAACTGGTTTGTGATTGATTCTATGCCTGACCAAGGATATGATTGATTACATAATAGTGGATGAACTTTCGTGTCCGACCAAGAACGTTAATGAATTCATTATTGATTCGTGTGTCCGACTAAGAACACGAGTTACCATATCATATCAATTTATGCGTAATAATAATCAAGAGTAGTAATTGCTTGTCTAGTGGTAGATTCATTGCCTTGATAATTCTCTACACTGATTCAAATCCTTTAGATTGAAGTAGTTAAAGTTTATCGCTTTCCTTAGAGTAATTAAAAACTGCAACTTTCTCTTAAGTTTGGTAAATTATTTAACCGTTGATTTACACATTAAATATACATTTTATTATCTTCTAAACTTATGTTTCTGCTAGTGTTTGATTAGAATTTCTACTACTTTAATATAAGTTTTTGGTTTTTGTAGGAAACAAGAGTAATACACAGAAATGAGGTAAAAATAGACTTTAATGGTTAAATCATCATAACTTTGTGTGTACATCTCTGATGGAACTGATTCAAGCTTTATGTTAAATTTCAAGAAGTCAGCTTTCCAACGCTACCAACCGCGCACAATTCAGAGTTCAGAGCGAAAAGTTATAGCCATTTGAAATTCATGAACAGTAACCACGATCGATCGGCCATTCAATGCGATCGATCGCATGAGCCACAAAACAGTATTATTGAAGGAAGCGATCGATCGGCAACCAAACGATCAATCGTATCTATTGGAATTTTTGATCCACGCAAGACAGTTACTACGATCGATCGGTATCATATGGCGTCGATCGCCAAAGCGATCGATCGAAGGAAAATAACGAAGGAACTACGATCGATCGGTAGGCAAACGATCGGCAATACGAAGCGATTGATCGCCGTATGTGGAAAACTGAAATAAGAAATATTTCGACTCAGATTTGGAAGGGAACTTCGTGGTTTTCCTTCACTCTTATAAATAGGCCTTATGGGAGAACATTTTGAGCACCAGAGAACATACTTTGGAGGCTAGAGAGGAGCAAGAGAAGGAGTCTTTTGGAGCAAAGAAGAAGTAGAATTCATGACGATGGATCTACATAAACAGGCTTCTCTTTTCTTTCTTTCTATGTGTAACTAAACTTTTGTTCAAGGCTAGATAAAGCCCTAGATGTGTATTGCTACTCTTGATAGTTTAATTTTATAAAGTTGATTATGATTCATGCTTAATGCAATTTCATGAATATTCTTTTGAGTGCTTGACCATAGACTTGATTGATTATGAATGGAATTAGATATTGTGATTGATTTTATGCCCGATCAAGGATAAGATTAATTACATTATAACAGGTTTGTGTTGATTCTATGCCCGATCAAGGATAGGATTGGTTACACAATAGTGGATGAACTTTCGTGTCCGATCAAGAACGTTAGTGAATTCATTAGTAATTCGTGTGTCCGATCAAGAACACGAATTACCATATCATGTCATTGTATGCTTAATAATAATTGAGAGTAGTAATTGATCGTTTAAATATAAACCCTTGCAAGTGCACAAGGCAATGGGTTGTCGAACCTCAGGGACGGTGAATACTTTACCAAATTCAAGAGAAGTAAAAGATGTACTTTAATCAATTCTAAAGAAAGCAATGGACTTTATCTAATCTAACTGAGTTTTAGTCAATATGGAGAAATATCAAGGCAGAGAATCCACCACTAGACATGCAATTACTACTCTCAATTATTATTACGCCCAAATTGACATGATATGGTAATTTGTGTTCATTGTCAGACACACAAATCACAATGAATTCACTCACGTTCTTGGTCGGACCCGAGAGTTCATCCACTAAAAATTAATGTAGATAATTCTATCCTTGGTCGGGCATAGAATTATCATTTGGGCTAATGATCCTATCCTTGGTCGGGCATAGAATTAACACTAGCCTACTTTTAGCTAAGCACAGGAATTGAAAAGATCTAATTTCATGCAAATCAATCAAGTCTATGGTCAAGCACTCAAAAGAAACTCATGAAATCGCATTAAGCATAAATCATAATCAACTGTATAAAATTAAACTATCAAGAGTAGCAATACACATCTAGGGCTTCATCAAGCCTTGAATGAAAGTTTAGTTACACATAGAAAGGGAGAAAAGAAAAGCCTGCTTATGTAGATCCATCGTCATGAATCCTTCTTCTTCTTCTTTGCTCAAGACTCCTTCTCTTGCTCCTCTCTAGCCTCCAATAAAGCTCTGGTTCTCCAAGGTTGAATGCCCAATACGTTCTCCCATAAGGCCTATTTATAATAGTGAAGAGAAACCACGAAATTCCCTTCCAAATCTAAGTCAAAATAGGTCTTATTTCGGTTTGCCGCAGACGGCGATCGATCGTACGTATTGACGATCGTTCGCTATCCGATCGATCGCAATTCCTTCGTTATTTTACCCCGATCGATCGCTTTGCCGATCGACGCCGTATGATACCGATCGATCGTAGTTACTGTCTTGCGTGATTGAAAAATTCCAGTAGATACGATCGATCGTTTTTATGCCGATCGATCGTGTCCTTCAATACAGTGCTTTTGCGGCTCTGGCGATCGATCGCATTTATATCCGATCGATCGTAGTTACTGTTTATAAACTTCAAATGGCTATAACTTTGTGCCTGAACTCCGAATTGCGCGTGGTTGGTGGCGTTGGAAAGCTGACTTCTTGAATTTTAACATGAAGCTTGAATCAGTCCAATCCGATATTTGTACACGAAGTTATGATGATTTAACCATTCGAGTTACTTTTCACCTCATTTATGTGTATTACTCTTGTTTCCTACAAAAACCAAAAACTATATTAAAGTAGTAGTTATTCTAATCAAACACTAGCATAATCATAAACTTAGGAGATAATAAAATGCATATTTCATGTATAGATCAGTAATTACATGTTTAGTGGTGGATTCTCTGCCTTGATACTTCTGTATATTGATTGAATCCCAGTAATTTAGTTAAAAGTTCATTGCTTTCTTAATCTAGAATCAACACTGCTGCTTTATCTTGAATTTGGTAAAATATTAATCTGTCCCTGAGGTTCGACAACCCTTTTCTATACTCGTCGTAGTACAATTGCCTTGTGCACTTGCAAGAGTTTTATATTTAAACGATCAACCATCCCAGAGGTTCGACAACCCTTTCTATACTCGCCGTGGTACACAATTGCCTTGTGTATTTGCAAGGGTTTATATTTAAACGATCAAGTTTTTGGCGTTGTTGCCGAGGACATAAGCCAATAATTTACCAAATTCTTAGCGTAACTTAGTTTTAGAGTAGTTTAGTGAGTCTTCACTTAGATTATTTTTTTAGTAGCTTAATTTATATTTTACTTTCTTGTGTAGGATTAAGAGAAGACGTGGAAGGGCCATCCCTTCCCTTTGTTTGCACTCTCTTATCATTCTCTTTTAGATTAACTTTGAGTGCTTGGTGTTTTCCACTTTTTTTGGGGGATTGCATAACTTGCTAGTTGTCGCTATTAGGATTGCTAGTTGTCGCTATCTAGGGCTGATGATTGCATAACTTACTAGTTGTGGCTATCTAGGGTTGCTTTTCTGATTCATGGATGTGTGAGAGTGTGCGTATGGTGTTGATGATTTGAAGTGAAGAAATGTTTTCTCCTTCCTTTGGATTTAGCCATGAGGACCCATACATGTCTTCTAATGATTACTATTCCTCAGACACACCTACTTACCCTCTCTTTGAAGTGCCCTACTACCCATATCCCTTATATTCTGATAATTACAATCGTGGATAGGATAATCACTCTAACTTTGGGAGTAGCATATCTTCCCTACAATCTACAACTCCTTTTATGTCGGAACCATGTGCACTCTGTTTAAGTCTTATTCATACCCCAGTAAGTGCCCTTTGGCCTCTGAGTACCCAGATCTTATACGCAAGTATGTGAATGAGGCCCAAGGTCTTCACAGGTGGGGGGACCATCCTAATTCCCTTGGGCCCACTCTTGATCAAGCCCCTAGACAGGATTTCCTAAGCCAACAACTGCCCTATCAACCAGCTTCTACTCCTCAATTTGGCCAATCCACTAGACAAACCAACCCTAAAAGATCAGATGAGCCAAATACTAGCCACCCTAACTGAGATGAAAACCGACCAAAAATCCCAGGCCCAGCTTGTCCATTCCCACACACAAGCCCTTGCCAATATAGAAATGCAATTAAAACGACTAGCACAGGCAATGGATATGAGCGAAAAATGCACTTTACCTATCCAACCCCAATATCCGATGGGCTAATTTTCTGACGAAGGGATATGCTTTTCCCCTGGTCATGATGTTACAACCATTCAGAGTGCCCAAAAATTTGAAAAAGAGCTTCAGTGGATTTTACGAAATGATCAAGAAGGTGTGGAAATTAAAGAAAGAAGTGAGTGCATCGATAGAACCCAGCTTTAAACCTTCTTCTATATCTGAGGAGTCACAGTCTGTGGCCCTATTAACGGAACCTTCTATTCCTGAAGCACCATTGATACCATGTCTTTACCAATCAAACCCTTTGCTTATTGAAAGTAACTTAGACTGTTTCATAGATTGTATATTTGATTCACTATTAGATGAGGTTCTTCAGCATGTGTTACTAGAAAAGGCCCATATGGCCAAATTGGTTGATTTGGGGGAGGAGGATCCCTTTATTTTGAAATTCTCTCATGACTTTTTCCCGTGGCTAATGCAGGGACCCCTCTTTCCAAAGCTTCCCCACCCACCACTCCACCCCTTCATTCCACGATGTGCTCCGTACTTAGGTAACAAGGATAGGAGTGTGTGGGGCAATCATTTAATCGATCCGAGTTAATGACTTGAGGATCCGGACCCTGTAGAGGATCGTGGCTCAGTCTGGCTGAAGACGTTAAACTTAGCGCTTGGTGGGAGGCAACCCACGTATTCAGGTGTATTCTATCCTTTTCTTATTTCCTTTGTTATATGATCATTTGTCATTTTTATATCTTGTTCACATTGAGGACAATGTTCATAATAGGTTTGGGGGAGGGAATATTTTCATAAAAAAATTAAATAAAAAAACCACAAAAATTTGATTAGTTTTTTGGTTGTTTGTTAGTAATTTTTTATAGGTTTTAATAGTTTATCCCGTGATAATGCATGTTTCAATTCTTAGGAGATTAATTTGCATTGTAAGTGTAAGTACGTATACTGGAGGATAGAAACAATTAACTGAGCATATCTTTCTGTTACAGTCCTCTTGGAACAGGTGCTTGAGCTAAGAAAACTCACTCACACACATTAGTACATAAAGTAAAACCCTCTAGAGATTTGTTTAATACTAATCTTCAGTGGGATGTCTTTAGTCAGAGTCATTGGATGATATGTGGTAGTCTGTTGAGCTTAAAAGATTATGATAGACCATTTACTTGGCAATGGCAAGGGCTTGGAACGAGAAAAAGGTTGAGAGTATAATACAGCCTGGACAGAATAATATGCTTGTAAATATATATGCTGAAAAAAATAAAAAATGCGAAAAAATGAGAAAATAATGAAAAAGCTCAGGGGCTGCTTGACTATTATAGGATTAACTTAGGCTGAGGCTCAGGCCCGAAGCGGTCTATACTTAAAACCTAATGCCCTAAACCAAACTAGTTAGGAGTCATTGGCCTGAGTCATTGCTAAACCTAAACATCTTGAAGTCAGGCCTTACACAGTCCCATTGAAAAAGGAAAAAAAAAGGTCTATGGTATATTATCCTCACAAGTCTAGAATGTTGGACCCGAATGAGGCGGGCAGGCATTTGTGCCATCATGAACCTAAAGATTACGATGATTATGTAGATTCTGATGTTCTTCGGTTAATGGGTAACACTGGATCTGTGTGAAACAGAGATTTAGAATGTATGACTACAATGTTCTACACTTTTACGATCTATATTATCATGCTACATCATATTTGAGCAGAAATTTCCAAGATGAAAGTGTAGAATAAAACCACTTACTTGAGGGCTTCTATATTCCCGTTGATTATAAACCAAATACGTGTAGTTGATTTTCTTAAGCATTGTGATTTGTATTTATTGGGATAATAGGTTTGAATGTTTTGCAATGTTTTATTTTGTTTTGTTTTGTTTACACTTAAGTTAATTAGGTTAATAAAATACATGTTTGTGGGTAGCTGATATCTATAAAATATACATATTTTATATGCCTTTCTGCCTATTTGTTAGTCGTAATTTTAGTTGAAGTAAGGATAATTAATTGTTAATCATGATTAGGTGAGTAATTAGGAGTTTAATAAATAAATACGCTTAATTGATTAACTTAGATGCGTTGATTGGATTTAATGCTTTACATTTTATTATGCGTCTAACTTAATATTTAATTTTATTTATGTAGGTTTTAAAAAAAAGTTCCAAATGCAGATCGTCAAAAGAACGCGCGTCAAGCAGTTTTGTGAAGAGATTAGATCCGATGGTGGAGATCGCTGTAACGGGTTTTTAACTTAATGAGAAAGAAGGAAAATGGACCGGTTCATGGCTGGTCTGGTTCGGTTCAATGAAAATAAAAATAAAATAAAATAACAAATGACCCGGCCCGAGCAAAGCTCGGGCCTTTCATTTGTTTCAGAAAACAGAGGCGATGCTCTATTTTGATGAGGGTCGGCGAGGTAGTGGCCTGGGCTGAACGGCGGCTGGGTCCGATGCGTCGAGGCGGCGATGATCATGGCGGAGAAATTGAGGACGGCGGAATGATGTTGGAAGAGCTCTGTTCGAGCTCTATTCTGACCAGAGCGATGAGGCGGCCTTGGGCGATGGGTCACGGCAGCTGACAGTAAGGCGGCGAGCTGGAGGCCATTGGATCTAGACGGCAAGGCGATTAGGAGGAGCAGCCACGGAAGAATTGTGCTCAATCGGGAAAGTGGATGATAGTCGCGCCGGAATTAAAAAAGGTAGTTTTGCTCAATTGGGATACCAGCGGCCTCCTGGATATGGAAGCTTGCTTTGAGTGGAGGAGTGCTCGACTAGGAAGGAAGAGACCTGAAAAACAATGGACTCTGGAGGCTAGAACGGCATATAAAAACAGTTGATCGAGAGAGGGAGCGAAAACAGAGCGAATAACAGAGAAAAACAGAGTCTTTCTTCGGTGTGTTTTGGCCGGATTCCGGTTATAATCCGGCGGGGCTTTGGCCGGAAGAAGAGAAGTGAGGGAGGAGAGTCAATCGCCGGGAGAAAGCTGTGATTTTTGGATCGAATCTGAACTGCTACAGTGCTGATTCGAAATTGCTACAGTGCGCGCCTCATCGGGGAAGACAAGTGAATAGTGCTACAGTCGTGAACAGTACTTCGGTGAACAGTATTCTTGCAAATGACTTCTCCGACGAACCAGGCTTTTTCTTCCTTTCTTTTCATGTCTAGCTAAATTTCATTGTACTAAGACTAGATGAAGCTCTGCTGAATTGGTTGACTTTCAATATTTATTTGCAATTCTAAAGTAGTGATTTTTATTCCATGTGCTTAATATTTTGTTACGATTATTCTATTGCTCGAGAGAGGGTAGAGTAATTGTTAGTGAAATTAAACTAAGGGTTTGTTAATGTTCGAGAGGTCTTAGCGAATTCCAAGGTATTATTTGAATAAAGATTGCATTTTTATGATTTATCTTTGCTCGAGAGAGGGAGATTAATTAAGTTAGATTTAATTATTTAATTGCATGTTCGAGAGGGCTGCACACATTACGATTATTCGTGACTTCGAGAGGGGCACGAATAATTGATCACTTGGAATTGTACGGGTTTAACGGAGAGGAAAGCTATTTGGTTTGGGTGGATTCGAAGTCTTAGTATATTTCTCATCATTTACTTTCACATAAATTTCATTGCTTTGTTAAATTAGAACTTTTCATTATGTTATAACTAGTTACGTAAAAAAAAAATCAAATCTTCCATTAGAATTAAGTTGAATCAGTCCAAGTCCTTTGGGTTCGACCTCGTTTCCACTAGTCTATACTTAGTCTCGTGCGATTGCGAGTATATAGTAAAAAAATCAATCAATCAATTGGCGCCGTTGCTGGGGACTTGGTAACGGTTTGATTTAATTCTATTTAGTTTAAACATTTCTTTTTAGGATTTTAATAGTTGTTTTCTTGTCTTTGTAGGAATCACATTGCAGAGGTAAAAGTGACACGTGGATTTCTCGCCAACGTGGAAAGGCCATCATTTTCCACTGTTTGCCATCTATTACCTCTCTCTTTAGTTTAATTTGAGTGTTGCGTGATTTTTCTTTTATTTTTGTGACAGCATGCAGTGCTAGTTGTCAACATCTAGGGTTGTTTTTGTTATTTTTGTTTGCGTGATTAGTTTATGCAAGGGCGTAGGTCATAAGGTGAGGACTTAGCAGCCTTCGACAGTGAAATTGAGAGAACTTTTAGACAAAACCAAAGAGGCCAATTAAGTATCATCCACCCTTTGCCTGAAATGGCAGAAGAAAACATGAAAATTCTGAAAGAGTACTACACTCCAAATGCCTATATATCTCCGTCCTGCATTCGAGTACCGGCTGCAACAGCTGGTAACTTCGAGATTAAGTCCAACATAATACAGATGCTACCATCATTTCTTGGACAAAATCACGAAGATCCATATAGGCATGTGGATGAGTTTTTAGAAATCTGGACAACTTTTAAATTGAACAATCTTACAGATGATGCGGTAAGAATGAGACTATTCCCATTCTCCCTTAAGGATAAGGCTAAAGAATGGCTTTACTCTCTTGAACCCGAATCCATTACCTCGTGGGCAAAAATGCAACAAGATTTTCTTAAGAAATACTTTCCCATAGGTAAAACCAACCAAATGAGAGATGCCATCACTACCTTTACCCAACAGCTTTCTAAACAGTTCCATGAGAGCTGGGATAGACTCAAGGACCTTCTGCGGAAGTGTCCCCATCATGCCGTACCTCGTTGGCAAATAGTGCAGAGATTTTATAGAGGATTGACGGATCAAAATCGTCATCTTGTAGATGCTTCCTGTGGAGGCACCTTCCTGTTAAAAAATGAAAATAAAGCGTGGGTACTTTTTGAAAACTTGAGTGAAAATTCGTTGCAACATACGATGGCTAATAGGAGTTTAAATGATTCTTCTTCTTCTACCCTCTCTAAAGGTGGTATGTATGAAGTGAAACAAACAGATGATCTTTCTAACCAAGTTGTTACATTATCTAGGAAGATAGATCAAATCTTGAGCCTAAAGTCACAAACTCTTGCACACACTCAAGAAGCATGCGTTCTATGCTTAAGTCCCATGCATTCTATCCTAGAGTGCCCATCTGCCCCACAATTCCCAGAGCTCGTTCAGGAGCATGTCAATGCTGCTCAAACTTATGCTTGAACAGGCAATGATCCATTCTCCAACACATATAACCCGGGGTGGAGGAATCACCCAAATTTTTCCTGGTGTCCACAAAACCAGGGTGTTCCTTTTATTCCACCCCAAAGAGCCAACTTTCAAAATAACCCACCAGGTTTTCAACAAGCTACCATGCCTTCCTAATTTTCACAACCCTCTAGAAATTCAGAATTTGAGGACAAAGTCTTGTCTGCTCTACAGAGTATTCAAGCCCAGGCACAATCACAAGCTCAACTTGTGCATTCTCATACTCAATCTATAGCCAAACTAGAATCCCAGATTGGCCAATTAGCTAATTCAATGAGTAAGGTTGCCTAGTCAACCAATGAATAACCCAAAGGGTCAGTTTATGCTTGAACAACAAACTACTTCCAATGAACATGTGCAAGCTATAACATCCCTGCGGAGTGGGAAACAATTTGAAAACCGGGTTAGTGTTAATGTGAGAGAAGATAAGGATCAGGGAAAAGTAAGCAATCCAGAGACTGATGAAACTGTAGAGACACCACCTAATTCAAGGCAACCAAAACAGAAGGACACTGTTTCTCCTTCTAAATCTTCTTCAGGAACCAAGTCTCATGCCAATCATTAGGTACCTTATGTACCCTGTGCTCCATTTCCTCAGTGCTTAGACATGCCTTCCCCTTTTAATAAGAACAAAGCTAGGATGGATGAAGTGCTAGAAACCTTCAAAGAAGTTAAAATTAATCTTCGACTCCTAGAAGCCATTCAGCAAATGCCCGCGTATGCAAAATTTCTTAAAGACCTGTGCACACAAAAGCGGAAGTCTACGATGCACATTTCTAAAAAGGTCTTTCTTACTGAGCAGGTCACTTCCATTCTGAAACATGACACACCACCAAAATTTAAAGACCCTGGCACACCTACTATTTTATGTGTCATTGGCGATCATATCATTAATAGACCTCTTTTAGATTTGGGTGCTAGTGTTAATCTCTTACCTTACTCAGTATATGAGAAATTAGGATTGGGAGACTTGCAACCAACATCGGCAACTCTGCAGTTGGCCGATAGATCCATTAGAAAACCCTGAGGTCTTCTCGAAGATGTTTTAGTTGGGGTTGAAAAATTCTTCTTTCCAGTTGATTTCTTGGTTTTGGACATGGAACCTGTGTCTCATGCTTCTCACACCATTCCAGTCATTTTAGGCCGCCCTTTCTTAGCAACGGCCAATGCATGTATCCAATGTCGATCTGGAATGATGGAGATGTCTTTTGGAAACATGAAGATCATACTCAATGTGTTCCAAGCTTCAAACCAAGGAGCCACTGAAAGTGAACAAGAGTGTTCTTTTGTTGATGAAATTGATGACCTTATGGACGAGACACTCTTGAATGACCTCATGTCTGACGCTCAAGATCCTACTCTACTCTATTTAGGGATAGAGGATTCTGACATAGAACCACCCATTGAAGAAATTCATGCGATGTCAGCTTCCCCTCCCTATCATGACTCTTTTCCTTATAAAATAGAGTGGAGCCTTTACCAATATCTCCCAGTCCATCACTTCAACCTTCTATTGAGTCTCCTCCTCAACTTGAGTTAAAACCACTTCCGAGTTCACTTAAATATGTTTTTCTAGGTCCTACTGATACTCTCCCTATTATCATTTCATCTAGCTTGTCTAGCAGCCAGGAGAATCAATTGCTTAGGATTCTAGTTCAGCATAGGAGAGCCATAGGGTGGACTGTAGCTGATCTAAGAGGCATTGATCCTTCAGCCTGTATGCATCGCATTCATTTAGAGGATGATGCCAAACCTTCAAGAGAGAGTCAGCGGAGATTGAATCCCAACATGAGGGATGTGGTCAAGAAAGAAATTGTGAAACTGCTCGATGCGGGTATCATATACCCCATTTCTGATAGTGAGTGGGTCAGCCTGATACAAGTCGTGCCTAAAAAGTCTAGCATCATAGTGAAGAAAAACTCTGATGGAGAGTTAGTCCCAACCTGTGAAACTACTGGGTGGAGAGTGTGTATTGATTATCGAAAATCGAACACTAAAACCAGAAAAGACCACTTTCCATTACCCTTCATTCAAGAAATCTTAGAGAAACTAGCAGGTCAACAATTCTATTGTTTTCTTGATGGTTACTCTGGATATAATCAAGTCCCAGTGTTTCCTACAGATCAAGAGAAGACTACCTTTACTTGTCCCTTCGGTACCTTTGCTTACCGAAGAATGCCTTTTGGGCTATGTAATGCACCTGCCACCTTTCAACGGTGCATGCTAGCCATCTTCTCTGATATGGTTGACAAATTTTTAGAAGTGTTCATGGATGATTTCTCTGTATTTGGTCCATCATTTGATGAATGTCTCCATAATCTGTCATTAGTTCTCAAGCGTTGTGAAGAGAAAAATCTTGTCTTGAGCTGGGAGAAAAGTCATTTCATGGTGCAAGAGGGAATTGTTTTGGGACATGTAGTCTCAAAAAGGGGAATTGAAGTCGACAAAGCCAAGGTCGATCTCATCACTCATCTACCTCCACCATCTTCGGTGAAGCATGTTAGATCGTTCCTTGGTCACGCAGGCTTTTATGGGCAGTTCATTAAAGACTTCAGTAAGATTGCTCGCCCCTTGAGCAATCTACTAGCCCAAGATGTGCCTTTTGTGTTTGATGATGCATGTAGGCAAGCTTTTGATGCTCTTCGTACCTTATTATCTACTGCACCTATCATTCAGCCCCCTGACTACTCTCTTCCCTTTGAAATCATGTGTGATGCTTCAGACTATGCCATTGGTGCTGTCCTAGGTCAGAGAGTGAATAAGGTTCCTCATGTCATATATTATACTAGTAAGACCCTTTCTGATGCTCAATTGAATTACACCACTATGGAGAAGGAACTTCTAGCAGTAGTTTATGCCTTAGATAAATTTAGATCCTACCTTTTAGGTTCTAAAATCATCATTTTTTCTGACTATGCTGCATTAAAACATCTCTTGTCCAAGAAAGATACCAAACCTTGATTGATAAGATGGATTTTGCTCTTACAAGAATTTAATTATGAAATCCGAGATAAGAAAGGTGTTGAGAATGTAGTAGCCGATCACCTCTCTAGAATCCTTGTTGAAACATCTAAAGATGAAGAGCCACTACATGATTCTTTTCCTGATGAACAATTGTTTTCCATTTCCCAAATTAAAACACCTTGGTTTGCCAACATTGTGAACTACCTTGCCATAGGTTAGATTCCATCCCATTGGACAAAACATGACAAAGATTTGTTCTTTTCTAAGGTTAAATCTTTTTTTTGGGATGATCCATACCTCTTTAAAATATGTTCCAACCAGGTAATTAGGCGATGTGTGCCTGAGAATGAGTTTCATAGTATTTTACATTCTTGTCATTCTCAAGCATGCGGGAGTCATTTTGGAGGCAAGAAAACCGCTACCAAGATTTTGCAGAGTGGATTCTATTGGCTATCCTTGTTTAAGGATGGTCATGAGTTTTGTAAATCTTGTGATAGATGTCAAAGGTTAGGATCTATCTCTCGACGAGATATGATGCCTCTCCAACCCATTCTTGTGGTGGACCTCTTTGATGTTTGGGGAATTGATTTCATGGGACCTTCCCATAATCCTTTGGTTACCTTTACATTCTGGTTGCAGTGGATTATGTTTCTAAATGGATTGAAGCAATTGCCACTAAGACAAATGATCATAAGGTTGTGGTGAAATTTCTGAAAGATAACATTTTTTGTTGTTTCGGGATCCCTAGAGCAATTATCAGTGATGGAGGGAGTCACTTTTGTAATAGACCTTTTGAAGCCCTACTGAGGAAGTACTCTGTTACACATAAGGTTGCTACTCCATATCATCCACAAACAAGTGGTCAGGTGGAATTATCTAATCGGGAGATTAAAAAGATTCTTGAAAAAACAGTTAGACCCGATAGGAAAGATTGGTCCTTACGCTTAAATGATGCTTTGTGGGCTTACAGGACTGCATACAAAACTCCCATTGGTATGTCACCTTATTGACTCATTTTTGGAAAAGCTTGTCACTTACCAGTGGATTTAGAGCATCGTGCATATTGGGCAATCAAGGCTTTGAATTTTGATATGCATAAAGCAGGATCAGAACGCAAACTGCAACTCAATGAATTGGAGGAGATGCGTTTCGATGCTTATGAGAGTGCAAAACTTTATAAACAACAGACTAAGCTTTTTCATGACAAATCTATTTTAAGAAAGTCTTTTCAGCCTGATCAGAAAGTTTTGCTCTACAATACACGATTGCATATATTTCCTGGGAAACTCCGTTCTCGATGGTCTGGACCATTCATTGTGAAACAAGTATTCCCCTATGGCGCAGTAGAAATTCAAAACCCGAAGGATGGCAGTATCTTCAAAGTTAATGGTCAACGATTAAAACCGTACCTAGAAGACAATTTTGACCAGGAAATCATCTATCCCTTGGACGACCCAAAGACCCCTGAGTGAATTGAAGGCCGTGGTCTGGCTGAAGACGTAAAACTTAGCGCTCTTGGGAGGCAACCCAAATTTTATGTTCTTGCTTGTTTTATATTTGTTTTTGTTCTTGTAGGTTATTTCTTACCTGTGTGGGGATGCTACAGTCCAGGTTTGGGGGTATATTTAATTTTTCCATATTTATATTATCTCCTCATTCTTCACTTTTGTGTTGCATGCTTTATATCTACCATGAGGCTCTTCATTCAGGTGCTTTCTTTCCTCACTCCTTTTCTTTTATTAGTCATTGTCGTATTATTTTGGTAAACATTGAGGACAATGTTTAGTCTAGGTTTGGGGGTGTAGCAAAGAAGTGTTTATCATATGTTTTCGTTTATTCACAAAAAAAAAATTTGAAAAAAAAAATGATGAAAAAAAAATGGAAAAAAATTAGTTTTTAGGTTGTTTGTTAGCATTTTACAATTCTTAAGAGATTAATTTACATTGGAAGTGTGAGTAAGTATACTGGAGGATAGAGAACTTAACTTAGCAGTATCTTTCTGTTACAGTCCTCTTGGATCAGGTGCTTGAACTAATAAAACTCACTCACACACACTAGTTACATAAAGTAATACCCTCTAGAAATTTGTTGGATACTAATTTTCAGTGGGATGTCTTTAGTCAGAGTCATTGGGTGATATGTGGTTGTCCTTTGAGCTTAAAAGATCATGATAGACCATTTGCTTGGCTATGGCAAGGGCTGGAACCGGAAATAGGTTGAGAGTATAATACAACCTGGACGGAATAAGATGTGCTGAAAATATGAATGCTGAAAATGAAAATGCGAAAAAAAATGAAAAAAAAAACAAAATGAAAGAAAGGGGCTGCTTGACTTTATAGGATTAACTTAGGCTGATGCTCGGGCCCGAAGCGGTCTCTTAAAACCTAATGCCCTAAGCCAACTGGCTGGGAGTCATTGGCCTGAGTCATTGCTAAACCTAAGCATCTTGAAGTCAGGCCTTACACAGTCCTAATGAAAAAAAAGTCTATGGTGTATTATCCTCTCAAATCTAGAATGTTGGACTCGAAGGAGGCGCGCAGATCTGTGCTATCATGAACCTAAAGATTGGGATGACTATGTAGATTCTGATGTTCTTTGGTTAATGGGTAACACTGGATATGTGTAAAACAGAAATTTAGAATGTATTGCTACAATGTTCTACACTTTTACTATTTACATTATCATGCTATATCATATTGAGCAGAAATTTCCAAGATGAAAGTGTAGAATAAAACCACTTACTTGAGGGCTTCTATATTCCTGTTGATTATGAACCAAGTACGTGTGGTTAATTCTCTTAAGCATTGTAGTCTGCATTTGAAGGGATAATAGGTTTGTTTGTTTTGCAGTGTTTTGATTTGTTTTTGCATTTAAGTTAATTAGGTTAATTCCATAAATACATGTTTGTGGGTAGCATGGCTGTAAACCCTCACAAGACAACACTCGTCCTACTAGGGACACTTAGAAGTTTAACGGCTTGTTGCATACGCTCAATGCAATCGTGTTCTTTACGAAAGTGGCATTTACTTTGCTGTTTTAGTTTACTTTAGTTGTTTTTATTTTCCTTTCTTGATTTTGTTTTGCTCGAGGACTAGCAAAATGTAGGTTTGGGGGTATTTGATATCTATAAAATATACATATTTTATATGCCTTTCTGCCTATTTGTTAGTCGTAATTTTAGTTGAAGTAAGGATAATTAATTGTTAATCATGATTAGGTGAGTAATTAGGTGTTTAATAAATAAATACGCTTAATTGATTAACTTAGATGCGTTAATTGGATTTAATGATTTACATCTTATTATGCGTCTAACTTAATATTTAATTTTATTTATGTAGGTTTTTAAAAAAAGTTCCAAATGCAGATCGTCAAAAGAACGTGCGTCAAGCAGTTTTATGAAGAGATTAGATCCGATGGTGGAGATCGCTGTAACGGGTTTTTAGCTTAATGATAAAGAAGGAAAATGGACCGGTTCATGGCTGGTCTGGTTTGGTTCAATGAAAATAAAAAAAAAATGACAAATGACCTGGCCCGAGCTTGCTCGGGCCTTTCATCTGTTTCAGAAAACAGAGGCAATGCTTTGTTTTGATACTTTAATATAGTTTTTTTTTAGGAAACAAGAGTAAGATACATAAATGAGGTGAAAAGGGACTTTAATGATTAAATCTTCATAACTTCGTGTGTATATCTCTGATTAGACTGATTCAAGCTTCAGAGATACTTAGAGGTTTAACGGCTTATTGCATACGCTCAATGCAATCGTGTTCCCTACGAAAATGGCATTTACTTTTCTACTTTACTTTTGAATGCATTAATTCTTTAGTTTGTTTGTTTGATTTTGTTTTGTTTTCCTAGCGACTAGCAAAATGTAGGTTTGGGGGTGTGATCTACACATGAAATATGCATTTTATTATCTCCTAAGCTTATGTTTATGCTAGTGTTTGATTAGAATTACTCTTACTTTAATATAGTTTTTGGTTTTTTTAGGAAACAAGAGTAAGATACAAAAATGAGGTGAAAAAAGACTTTAATGGTTAAATCTTCATAACTTCTTGTGCATATCTCTGATTGGACTGATTCAAGTTCAAGAAATCAGCTTTCCAATGCCACCAACCGCGTATAATTCGGAGTTCGGAGCGGAAAGTTATAACCATTTAAATATTTTGAACAGTACTTACGATCGATCGGCATTTCATACACGATCGATTGCCAGAGCCGAAAAATAGTGTTACTGAAGGAAACGATCGACACTCAAAACGATCGATCGTATCTATTGGAGTTTTTGAATCCGTGCAATACAATAAACACGATTGATCGGAAATAAAAATGATCGATCGGGTGATGAGATAAAATGGACGATCGGCGCGACAACGCAGGAATTTGCGAAAGAAAATGATCGATCGGCAAGCGATCGATCGGTTTGTGCGGCAAAACCTAAATCAAGCATATTTTGACTTGGATTTGGAAGGGGACTTTGGGGTTTCTCTTTAAACATATAAATAGGCCTTAACGAAGAACGTATTGGGATTAGAGAATAGATCTTGAGGAGAATTGTAGGCTAAAGAAGAGCAAAGAAGAAGATGGAGTCTTTTAGAGCCAAAGAAGAAGAAATCCATGCTAAAGGAACTATATAAACAAGCTTTTCTTTTTCTCTCTTCCTATCGTAACTAAATTCCTTGTCAAGGCTAGATAAAGCCCTAGATATGTGTACTGCTACTCTTGTTAGTTTTATTTAATAAAGTTGATTATGATTCATGTTTAATGCTATTTCATGAGTTTCTTTTGAGAGTTTGACTATAGACTTGATAGATATAAATGAAATTAGATCTTTTTAATCCCTATGTCTAACCAAGAACAGGTTTATGATCGATTCTATGCCCGACCAAAGATAGGATTGATTACACAATAGTGGATGAACTTTCGTGTTTGACCAAGAACGTTAATGAATTCATTATTGATTCGCGTGTCCGACCAAGAACACGAGTTACCCTATCATGTCAATTTGTGCGTAATAATAATCAAGAGTAGTAATTGCATATCTAGTAGTGGATTCATTATCTTGATAATTCTCTACACTTATTAAAATCCTTTAGAAGTAGTTAAAGTTTATCACTTTCATTAGAGTAATTAAAAACTGCAACTTTCTCTTGAGTTTGGTAAATTATTTAACCGTCCCTAAGGTTTGACATATACTCGCCGTGGTACACAATTGCCTTGTGCACTTGTAAGGGTTTATATTTAAACGATCACTAGCCCACGCTACGGCGCCGCACCAATCATAAATACATACCTGACAATGGATTTCCTGTCATCCTTACACCTGGCATAGTCCGAATCACTATACCCTTCCAATGACATGTTCTTGGCCTGATATGTGAGTTTCATATCCTTGGTACCCAACAAGTATCTTAACACCCGCTTAATAGCCTGCCAGTGTTGCATACCTGAGTTAGCCTGATATCGACTCACAAGGCTCACCACAAAAGCCAAATCAGGTCGAGTGCAGTTCATGGCATACGTCAAGCTGCCAATAGCCTGCGCATATGGC
This sequence comes from Houttuynia cordata, assembly GCA_039654745.1. Classification (NCBI taxonomy): domain Eukaryota; kingdom Viridiplantae; phylum Streptophyta; class Magnoliopsida; order Piperales; family Saururaceae; genus Houttuynia; species Houttuynia cordata. Next base: position 2,591,756 of record CM077511.1, read on the forward strand.
ACAAATTGCATCTTTAGACGTTCCTCGTCTGATGGAGGTGCCATTTTCTCGAACAAAATTGTCCCTTTATAGATGGGTGAATCTATGGTCTTCCAACCAATCACGGCAAAGCGTTTCAATACACTCTCTATGTATGATTCCTGAGATATACTTAGCCTCCCCGCTTTTCTATCTCTCTCAATCTTCATCCCTAGGATGTAAGATGTTTCACTCATATCTTTCATTTTAAATTGGGTCTTGAGCCATTATTTAAGACTTAGAATCATATTAGTGTCATTCCCTATTAATAATATGTCATCTATATATAGTGACAATATCATAAATCTACTCCCATCATTAAAGAAGTATACACAATGGTCATAGTCATTGGCCATAAAGCTATATTCACTAATCACCTTGTGAAAAGTGAAATATTATTGTCTTGAAGATTGTTTCAGTCTATACAATGATTTAATAAGATTGCACACTTTTGTTTCCTCCCAGGAAACAATAAACCCCTCAGGTTGTTCCATGTAAATCTCCTCCTCTAAATCACCATTTAGGAAGGCAATCTTTACATCCATTTGGTACAACTCTAACTCCAAGTATGACATAATTGCCAACAAACATCGGATTGAGATGAACCTAGACACAGGAGAATACGTCTCCTTAAAGTCTATGCCCTCTACTTGTGTGAACCCTTTCGCTTCAAGTCTAGCTTTGTACTTATTTATTGATCCATCAGCTTTGTTCTTCTTCTTGAAGATCCACTTACACCCCATGTGTTTCCTCTCATCTGGTAAGTCAACAATCTCCCAGACTTTGTTCTTCAAGATTGAATCCATTTCCTCTTCAACAGCCTTCTGCCATTCCTTGGAATCTGGACTATTCATAGCCTACTCAAACGTGACCGGATCACTAAGTACTGGTTCATCTATCGAAATTTCATCTTCACCAAGCATCGCGTAGTAATCCTTCAACAACACTGAAGGTCTACGTTCTCTTGATGCTCGTGACTCCACATCGTCATTGGATGTGTTACCTATCAGCTGCTCATTACTAGTGACAGTAACCTTCTCTTTTTCTATGTCAAAGAGTTCCACTCTCTGACTAGGAGTTTTAAGGTCTACATCTTCCTCAAGAAAATAAGCATCCCTAGACTCAATTACCCCCACTGTCCCATCATCATGGTCAAATCGATACCCTTTAGAATGATCACAATAACCTATAAAATTACATTTTATGATCTTAGGATCCAACTTAGTTCTCAGTGGATCAGACGCCCTAACATGGGCCTTTGACCCCCCCACACTCTCAAGTTCGAAAAGTTTGGACGTCTCCCCGTCCATAATTCATATGGGGTCAATTTGATCGACTTATAGGGTACTTGATTTAGTACATAAACAGCGGTGTCTAGTGCTTCACCCCAAAACTGCTGTCCTAGTTCAAAATGGTTTAAGATGGACCTTACCATGCCATCAACATCCTATTACGTCTTTCAGTGACTCCATTCTACTGTGGGGTATATGTCAAAGTATACTGGTGTACTATTCCATGGTTGGTGCAATAATCCTTGAACAAATCAGATGTGTACTCACCACCTCTGTCTGTTATCAAAACTTTAATTTTCCGTCCTAATTGGTTCTCAACCTCAGCCTTAAATTCCTTGAATTTTTCCAAGGCATCGGACTTTTTGGATAACAAATACACATACCCATACTTTGAATAGTTATCTATAAATGTAATAAAATACGTCATACCCCTTTGAGTCTTGATGTTTGTAGGCCCACAAATATTTGAGTGAATGACTTCTAAAAGGTCTATTCTCGTTGACCTTTGGGAAAAGTTAACCTAGTCATTTTGTCAGATAAACAATTTTCACACGCGCAAATCATCATCTATTCTAGGCAGTAACCCACTACCCGACATTTGGTGTAATTTTTTCGCATTAACATGACAAAAGTGTAAATGCCACAACACAACATCATCAACCACACAAGCAATATACTCAGAATCAATCATCTAATTAAAATCAGCAAAGTCATTGGATACATCCAGTTTGAATAGATCATCAACTAAAGAAGCAGTAAATAAAATGTTATTCTTCTGTCCCACGGTTCCCTTGCTATCGTTAAATTTGACTTCAAATCCCTTTTGAGTCAGAAAAGGGATTGAAATCAGATTCCTACGAATCGTTGGTGCAAGCAAGACATCTGTGAGGATCAGAGTGTTTCCTCCTGAGAGAGGAACACGAACAGAGCCTATCCCTAGCACATCACAATAAGTGTTATTTCCCATGTAAATCTTGTACTCTTTGGGACTAATCTCTTTCAGTTCAGCAAATGACTCCTTCGTCATGGCCACATGACGAGTTACAGCCGAGTCAAGCCACCATCCTCTCGTGTTAGTGTTCACAATCAGTGCTTCAGAAATCATACACACTATGTCCTTTCCTCTACCTTGCTGTTTCTTTTTCTCATTGCCCTGGGAGCCATTAGGACAGTTCCTGCTATAGTGGCCCATTTAGCCACAAGAAAAGCAGGCTCCCTTCTTCTTGTTTTTGGCTTTGTCTCCACCCTGGAACTGAGGCTTCTTTCCCTTTCTCTTGAAGTTCTTCTTCGAGGTGCCAGCATAAGACCCACATTTCTTGAAGCCAACATGATGAGCAAGGTTGGCAGATGCATTAGAGGCCCTCACATGATTTGGCCTTTCCTGCTCCAAGCCCAACTTGGCAGTAGGGTCATCCAATGTGAGTTTCTTATCACTCAAGTTCAGTGCCACCACAACTGGTTCCCACGATGGAGGAAGACTAGTGAGTATCGTAAACACTTGGGCCCCCAATGAAATAGGATCTTCAAGCATCTCCAACTCATTAGAAATAATGGACATGGCATTTATGTGCTCAAGCACATTCTTGCCTTCCTCCATCCTCTGTTCGCATAGCGAGTGTGGAGTAACCTGATGTGAGCTTCAGTATGCTCTCCATACCTCCTTTGAATGGCCTCATACATTTCCTTGGCCGTTTTGTGCTTCTAAAAAAGCAACTCAATATTAGGCTTCATAAAAGTATTCATCGTGGTCTTTTGAGCAGCAGCACTATTCTCATTTGAAAGTTCAACAATATGGTCCAACAGATGACCCAGTTCTTCTAGAAATAAGATATGACGAATGCACTTCTTCTAGGTGACATAGTTCGTGGCATTCAACTATTCAATCTTAGCCAATTCATGGAGACCATACGGGATGTCATTGTAATTTTTATGAAATCAGCAAGTGATGCAACAAGATGAAGATAAAAATCTACAACCAGTGGAACAAGACAATAAGTGTTAAAAAACAAAATTTGAATCACTACACAACAATCCGTAATCAGTTATTGATGTGGCACAAATACTGCTTCAAAACAAATCGGTTTTTCAAATCTTTTTATTGTGCAATCAATCGCGTCAAACCAGCCGATCGATCGCGTCTAAATAGTTGATCGATTGCTGGAGACTTTGCACAATTACAGTAGATACGATCGATCGTGTACTCAGTCGATCGATCGCTCAACTTATAATTAAATGTTTCAATTTTTCTTCGATCGATCGTTCCTTAAGCCGATCGATCACGTACCTCAAACTGGTCGAACCAATAGATGCAATCGATCATTCTTTCAACCGATCGAATGCTGTGCAATTTCAATTTAACCAGTAGATACGATCAATCATGAATAACGCCGATCAATCGTTTCTCTCTTTTAACGATACTTCCAGTAGATGAGATCGATTGCGTCCTCAACTGATCGATCGCTAACTAGAATTTCTTTCGGTTTTGAACTTATGGCGATTGATCGCATATGCTTTGCCGATCGATCGCCGTATCAAATTTCCAATTTTTCAATTTTATTGCTCTGAATTTCCCACAAAAATCAATCAGATTTTTGGGAATTTTAACACCACAACAGAATTGAGGCTCCGATACCACTGAAGGGTTACCGAGCCGCAGCGGAAGCGATTCAATCGTCCGTTTGGTTTTGAATTCTTTGCACTCACAAACAATAACAAAATAGAGTACAAGAATTTAAGCAATATATACGAACAAGAGTTTATTTCATGCACAATCAAATAAAATACAGGAACATAAAACTACTAACCTGCGGCCTTTGTGCGAACGAATAAACCACGAAGAACGATAAGATTATGTCCGAGATCACCTTTAAAAAACCGGTCATGTGTGGATCAATGATTTGCTATTATCCACGAGATAGCAATATCAATTTCGTGTGTTCTCCCAATGCTTTGCTTTGATATGATTTCCAAGATCAATTGCAATTACCAAAAGCTAAAGGAGGAATGCACCCCAAGGAGAAGAGAGAGAGACATTGAGATAGGGAGATAGCCAAAACTGAATTGTGCAAAACGTGTAAGTGGAGGGCGTCCCCTCCTTTTTCCAGTTTTAATGCCTTTTTCGGTTACACAAATTGGGGAGTCAATTCCCCAATTTTCTCTCTCCACGTCATTCCCTAATTAGGACTCATTCTTCCTAATTTACTCTCTCTCTCTCTCTCCTTAAATGGTATATCCTAATTCAATTAGGATTCAATCAAACGGTTCAAAACAAAGATGTCTCTTCTAATTTTAGGTGTGGACCCACCCAGGCCCACGGAAGCCTAATCTCTCCTCGTGTCCACACACCACATGGGAGGACCGACTCCTCTAATTAAGACATATAATATGGACGAACCCATATCCATATCTTACATTTACAATTTATGTTTTTGTGGTTTTTCTCTATAAAAACCTTGCAAAGAGTATTCTTTGAGAGGATTATTGTGAAAACCCCAAAAATTCTTTTCTTGTCTTCAACAGATTTTTTAGTTGAGAAAACCTTGTCCTATTTTTTTCCTTCAAACTAGGTCAACTAATAGAACCATTAAGTTACATTAGAACGGGTTAAGTTTTATTCACTTCACAAAATATTGTCATGTTGTTATCTTAAAAGTACGGGAAAAAACCATGTATCATAAACAAAGTAGGGGAAGGAACTTCTTTTAAAAAAAACAATAAGAAAAAAGAAAGTAAGCGTATTGAAAGAATCCGAAGAAAATGATATGCACTCTCATGGGTGGTGGAGAAGACCTCTCTTTGAGTTTAGACCAAGGACCAAAGGGGTATATATAATGCATTTGGCTGGTGAAAAGGGTTTGAAAAATATTATTGACAGGCGGAAAGGGTGTGTGAGGCGAGTGTGTTTGGCTGAAAAAAGATTTTAGAGGTGACAAAAACTTGCAGCAGTATTTCTCACCTAAATATATTTTACATTTTTCATATTGTTTAGGGCCTTAGGCTGAAGGGTGAAAAATGATATGAATGATTATTTTCAGGTATAAATTTGTCACTTTTCAAAATGTTTTTCATATTTTTTTAGGCACGAAAGATAAAGATGCAATTTTGATGCTGAAAGTCCCAAATTTTCAACTTCCAAATATGAATTGTCATTAAATAGCAACATGAAAAAAGAAAAAGTTCAAACAATTGAGTAATCACGAGTGATGCAGTACTTTCATCAAATACCAAAGGTACCCTCTTTGAAGAAGTTGCTCGTTCCCGTCTAGGGGTTTACGGACGTCCGTGTCCATGTTCGTGTCTGTGTCCCTGTCTATATCCATCCACTATTTAACGACCTACGGACTGGACACGAACGTGAACTTTTTGTCCATTCTAGTGGGGTGTTATGGACATGGACACCGCAAACTTTCTATTTACCCATATACTAAATATTTCTTTGTTTCATAATTTAATTATATATTTTAATAATTAAATAAATAATTATTATTTAAATAATTTAGTTATCTTATTGTCCATAAGTGTCCATAGGGATAAATTTTCTAATGGACATGCTCACTAGCACCCCCTTGATATTGATCACATCACAGCCATAGTTGTCACTGTAGTAGAAAATTCCCGTCTTGGCTGCCATGTGTGCAGTGGAAAATTATTCGGAAACAAATTCCGGAAAAAACAAACAAGATTGCCCCCACGGTGCGACGTGTCAGCCTGGGGTGCAACACTCTACAGTCTCTACTCAGGAAGGGGACGCGGCGGATTATCGCCCGTTCTTTCCCTTATTATGCTCTTGCAGAGATGCCGACACTCAACACACCTCCGTACTCTTTTTTTTGACAATCAACACACACACACCTCCAATCTTGTTAAAAAAAAGGATTGTAGCAGCTGAAGTAGAAGAAGAATGTGAATAATTCTGGTGTAGATAGAGCAAGAAAGAGGATTTTTTGGGGCAATGGCGTCGTCGGAGGCGGCTGCGGCTCCGGCTCCGTCGCCGCTGGACAAGCCGCTCAAAGATCTCACCGAGGACGACATCTCGCAGCTCACCCGCGAGGACTGCCGCCGTTTCCTCAAACAAAAAGGTCTTCCTCATAATTCTTCCTTAATACAATTTTGTGCCACTTCCTCCGTCTGGAATTGGTAGTAACATTTTTGATATTTTGGATGTCTAAATTGTTACTACTAATTCCGGATGGAGCGAGTATAATTTTGGCTTGAAATGATGAGAGGAGGGGTTGTGGCGCAGGGATGCGGCGGCCGTCGTGGAACAAGTCGCAGGCGATCCAGCAGGTGATCTCCCTCAAAACCCTGCTCGAAGGCCACCCGCCCGACGAAACGCCCGTGAGTTAGCCTCCTCTCGTTGCCATTTTGTGTTGTAATCCGGGGAATTTTGGACTGAATTTCACTCCCGCAGCCGCAGCCGCAGCCGGATTCCCCGTCCGCTCCTGCACTCGCAGCGGCGGTCGACGATCCACCAGCGCCAGGCGCGACAAGCGAACCGGCGGAGGACACGGAAGTTCCCAGCGACGCGCCGGGCGAGCCGACGGCTGATGGCGAGAAGGCTTCTCCGAGGTACGGAACTTCATTCTCCCTTCTCTCTCACTGTCATTTGATTCTTCGTTTGTTTCCCGGAGGAAGAGGCGCTGCCGGGGGGTTTCCGGCGGCGCAGGTTAGCCCCTGGGGTAGATGCTAACGTGCGCTAGCGGCGTGCGTGGAGTGGTCCCCCTCCGGGTAGTGGGGCGTGGACGATTCGCGAATCCGGGGGTGTTGGCCAATATGTCGTACGGACAGAGACAGGTCCGTGAACTTCGCTTTTGGCGCTTTCATTGAAGCGGATCCTAAACTCTTGCCGTGAAATTATCCAGCGGAACGGTTCTACCACGTGTTCTCTGCATAGGTCCATTCAGTTTCTGACACATAGGGTAATGGTAAATATCATATTACTCATATCTTGACATTAGCATGGAGTAAAACGTGTTTAACGTGTACCGTAGAACCGTTCCACAGGATAATTTCTCCGTTAAACATAGTCCTCGTGTGGCATGATTTATGGGTGGGTATGGTATATTGAACATGATGTGATAAAAAAGTGCGCAAAATGGAATGTGAAAAGTTTATGGCTAAATGAACCGAATCACCAAGAGCCGTTGGATTTGATCCGAGGTGCAAGGGGCTGGTGGGTGATTTACCCATCTGCTCCCTGATTTGACACCCGCTGCTAGATCAAAATCCAACGGCTCTAGGGGCCTCAGCACATGTAGCGTACATAAACCGTGTCTGGATTCAAATAGAAAACTCGAAAACAATAATAGCAATAAAAAAACAGAATAGGAAACTCAAATCGCCAGCCGTCGATCACCCTCAATCGGCGATACACACATGATTTTGACTGAGCACTCACTGAAAATGTGTGCGGCGTTGATTTATGGTGATCGATGGCTGTACTTCACCATTGACCCCTAGCGGATTTGAGTTCCAAAGTACCACATGGGTGGGAGAAATTGTTGGGTGACCCTGGGGCCGTGGCCAAGCCATTTTCTCCATGGGTGGGGGAATTCCTAGTGCCTTTTTATGGATGATCATCTGCTTCAATGGCAAAGGGCATATTTCGGCATATCAATGAGTTGCATGATTATGATTTCTGAGCCTTTGAGGCTGTTAAATGGTGTTTTAATTGCCTTTTCATTTTAATGGTGACACAAGTGACACGATAGCCTGTGATTGGGCCGAGATGGTTCATATTGTTTTTGGTCCATTAATATAACTTTAATATGATAGAGTGGAGGTCGCATATTGTACTTTCTGTGAGAAAGTCCTTACATTTTGAACCTGTAATGTTTGTTAAGGGAGTCTGTTATGGATGACCGGACGCCCAAGGGACAGATGACAATCTTCTACTGCGGCAAGGTGAATGTATATGAAGGCATTTCGCCAGATAAGGTAAAGTCTCCCCCTCCTCCATATCTAATAATCGGTCTAGTTGTGCTGAGAAGGGGCCTAATGGGACTGGTGGGGCATCTGGCCATGTTAAAATTTTAGAAACAATTCTAGAAAGAGACAACACCCAAGATCACCTAATGAACTCCCATTTGGTTCTTGCATATTCAGTGATAATGGAGGTATAAATGGCATTTTGGTTTCTTGTAAGTGTAGATTACTAGTGCCCCTGGTGGAATATTATAGCTCCCTTTTATTTGTCCTTCTAATTTTCCATTTTTCTTGGATTAGGCTACGGCAATAATGTTGCTTGCCAGTAGCCCCAACTATTTGTTATCAGACACAACAACAGAGGCGTTGCCAGCAGGTCAAACTCCTACTTGCCCGCAAACAACACCATATGTTAGAATGTGCTCAACTTCACCATCTCTTGCTTCAGTGTCACATCAGACAGGTTAATTTCCAACCGGAATGACTATCAGTTGTGTTCAAAAAATTAAATGGTTTATGAAGTAATTAATTACTTGTCTACTAAATTTTTACTTTAATGAGCAGGGAAAGGGTCTCAATGTTCTCGTGAAATTGCTGATGACTTGAAAACGTCATGTGAAGTTGATTATGGTAAGAGGACGCAGCTTATGCACAGTACAAAGTTATATTTTCTGCCTCTGTGATTAACTTCATAAACACTATTCTAGAGAGCTGTAAAAAACTACTATTTTCAGTATTGACGAATGGATTGGATCTTTGAGGGCTGTTTATAATACAATGGACTTCGAAATTTAATCAGTTATAGTCAATTCCACTAGCACTTGCCTATTTTAGCTTGTGTTGTATCTGAACTATATAAAATGATGTTTTTAAACAATCTGTAGTGTAGTTGTCTTAGAACCTTTGTAAAAAAGCCAATTTAATTTAAGCTGCAGTTTCTAAGAAGTCCTTACTTTTGTCGCATCAGATAGTCAGCTAATACTTTTTTTCTACTGGTTATATATTTAAGATGGGCCTACCAGCAGAAAAGTGTCACTTCAAAGATACCTTGATAAGAGAAAAGACAGGTACCAATCTTTTTAATCAAGTTTTATGGGCTTTGATTAGATTTATATGGTACTTTTCATGGCAACTAGTTGTGTCCTGTCTCATTTAAATCATCTAAATCAGGCAAAAAGTCATGTGAATTGGTGTTGGATGTGATCTTACGCAAATAATTGAGTCATGTTAAATGCTTGAATCTTATTTGTGTTGTTTAACTGCCGATATTTTAGTCCGTGCAGTCCATGGTTTATCTGTGAATTCTACTTAATGATGTGCCTTAGGTTATGTGCGTATGTAAATACTTTTCAAATGCCATCTTAAAAAAAAAATTGTTTGTTAAAAGAGACTGGTTTTCATTGTTACCAGCTTTCTGATGGAAGATGGCTATATTAATATTTCATGTGCAACCATCATGTCATGAAGCCAATCCACATATTTGGAAAGGTGTATGATGAATATGATGATGTTGAATCTTCTTATCATTGTCCCCTCTTCGGAGGGTTGCGTCAGGAAGGGCATCCGGCGTAAAAACTTGCCACTATGTTTCTTTGTATGGATTTTGTACCATTTTGATTCCGATAAGAGTCAAATGCGGTATATAATCCATGCCGCCGACCCCGGTGTATGATGATGATGATGATGAGGTGCAGGGAGAATAACATGTTTGATACTCGGTCTTGGGAATTTAAAAATTGCCCGATGAGGACTTTTTTTTGTTTTAATGGACAAAAATACACCTATCCTTCACCCTTCCCTACCAAGTTTAGTTTTAGGGTTAAAGAAAAAGCATACCTTTTTCCTCTAATGGCTGCCGCTAGGCTGCTGGGGGTCTGGCTGGCAGCAATCTGGCCGTGGCTGAAGCCAGGTGTCGGGTAGCTACTGGCAAGGGTCTGAAATTTGTAAAAGAGGTAGGACTAGGGCAATTGATTGACAATTTGACTTGGGAAGAGGGGCAATTTTCTCTCCTGTGGTTAGTGACAATTTTGTCACTTTTCCTGAAGCCACTGAATTAGATTTCAAATGATACTTTCAAATAGTCCAATGGCCACTTTTTTGTATTTCTGGACAGAAATACCCAACACTTCATCATTCCCTACCAGTTCTACGTAAAAAAAAACATACATTTGTCTCTAATGGTGTCCACCAGGCTGCCAGAGACCTGGTTGGCCGCAACCTGGCCTCTGCAACTGCCAGGCGTTGGGTGTCCAGGCCCCAGGGTCTGAAATTTATAAAGGGTGCAGGAGGGCAATGCATTGACTATTCAACTTGGGAAGAGAAGCATCTTTTGTCACCTGTGGTTAGTGACAACTTTGTCACTTTTTCTGCAGATAGTGACAAGCTAAAAATAAAATTGCTAGTATAATTTGGACAACCAAGCTGATTTGGTAGTCTATCTACTATTTGGTGGTGAGCTGTGGTAGATCAGAAACATAGCTTGTCTGCGCTTAAACTGTAGGGTACCAACTTGAACTTGACTCACTATTGATAGCGGACAACAAGTATTCAGAAGGGAAATTTAGGGGTAGAAACAGGGAAGAAAACAGATGGGTAGGGCCTTGGAAGCCACCAAGGTTCTGCCTGAATCCACCAGATGGTCAGGCTGCCAGAGTCCACCGACAGGGTTCTGGAATCCACCAGAGAAAAGAGTTGGAATCCACCAACAAAGAGACCTCAAACTCTCAGAAATGTGCTAAAGCATCGACTGCCTTTTCATTGATGATCATGCCTTTAAATAGGCTTACAGTATGTATGTGAAAAGGAAAGGTACAAGTCAATCAAAGACCTGCCCTAATTAAATTCGGGATACAAATCTACTCTTCTAAATAAAGTAGCCTATAAAACTTCTCTCCTAAATCAAATAAGGAGAATTTATATAATAAATCGAAAAAAGAAAAAATTATGAAAATGACACACTGTAGCAAATATTTGCAAAATAGGGTATCTGACAAGCCACGCAAGGGCCCACGTGGCGCAGGCGCTTGCGTGGCTTTTTTTTTTAAAACCAAACCGAAAGGCGTCTGTTGAATCGACGCCTTTCTCTGCCTTACGATTTTCCGTCCCATTTTAAATAGCAATCACTTTAACGATACATATCTCTCTCATTTCTAACCCATTTTTGCCCATTTTTTTTTAACTCTTCCTTATTTTTAGTGCTCTTTCTAGTCATTATAATATCACAAAGATGTTGAGCCATCACATACCATTTATCGTAGTTTTTGTAGTATTTTTTTCGATAAATAGCATACGATGGATCAACATCTTTGCGATATCATTATGACCAGAACGACCACTAAAAATAGGGAAGAATGAAAAAAAAATGGGCAAAAATGGATGAAGAATGAGAGAGATATGCATCATTGAAATTTGTCCCACTAAAACAAATCTGTCCCATTTTAAAGGGGTGATAACTTCAATGATGCATATCTCTCTCATTCTTTATCCATTTTCGCCCATTTTTTTTTCATTCTTCATTATTTTTAGTGGTCTTTCTGTTCATAATGATATCGCAAAGATGTTGATCCATCGCATGCTATTTATCGAAAAAAATACTACAAAAACTACGATAAATGGTATGTGATGGCTCAACATCTTTGTGATATTATAATGACTAGAAAGAGCACTAAAAATAAGGAAGAGTGAAAAAAAATGGGCGAAAATAGGTTAGAAATGAGAGAGATATGTATCGTTGAAGTGAGTGCCTATTTAAAATGGGATGGAAAATCATAAGGCAGTAAAAGGCGTCGGTTAAAAAAAGCCACGCAAGCGCCCGCACCACGCGGGCGCCTGCGTGGCTTGCAAATATTTGCTACAGAGTGTCATTTTCATAAATTTTTTTTTTGATGATTTATTATATTATTTTCCCATAAAATAATATGCTTAGACAAGCACTCAATTAAAAGAACGATTCTTATTAAAATAGAATTCTGCTAAACTAGGAAACTAGTAAATAAAGGGTAATCTCTAATATGTCCGCATCAACTATATTTACTGTTGAAGGAAAAAGCGATAAGCCTGACTTAAGCTTGTCTGCGCTTGTTCGTAGTTCACCCATGCTATTCAATCAGTATGATCAAGTATGAGGCACTTTTGTATGTATCTATTATGTGTATCTAAGTCCTCAAGGAAGCACGAATACGTGCATATGGGGCACAGGCACGATAAGATATGGGTGCAGCGATACAATAATTAACAAGGATATGATACAGGAGAGATACTTATATTAATATTATATTCTGTACTTTTATTTATATTTTAGGGTAGTTCTTATCTTAATAGTTATAGCTTAGTTACAATGGAAGATGTAGATGCATATTTAAAATGCAGTTACAATGCGCCATTTTTGCATACAGATTTCTCCCAAAAAGTGTAATATATAGCTTCGGAACAGTTCTACTTGATCTTTTGAGAACAAAGCACACACAGCCAAGTCATAGCATTTGATTAATATCTATTCAACGTTTATCTTACTAAGAAAGGATTTGTAGTATTAAACATTATATGTGCTGTCTGCCTGTCTGGTATGAAAATTGGACATGCAGGCAGCTGTATCCCATGGGGCCATGGGTACGATATGGATATGGTGCCTATTTTGAAGTATCTGTGCTTCCTAGCTCCTCCTATATGAGGCATATTTTGGTATTATTAGTCCAAAGCCTATATAAAGGAGGGCTTGGCTGGATGGGCTTCCGACTGTTGAATAACTAGTGTCAATTGATACATATATCTTGGATTTACAAAAGTGAGGCAGTTGGAGTTATGGATGAAGACTTTATTCATGTATTCAGGGTAAGATAGCTGAAGTGGGGAGCAACTTCCAAAGTATCTGACAAGTGAAGGTAGATTTTATAGTAAAATTGTGAGTCCTGCAATTTTATATGGCAAACAATGTTGTTCATAAAGATATGTCTTAAGATAACTGCCATGGGGATCTTGGATTAAGTATTAGGAGTTGTATTAAAAGCAAACCTTCTATCCCCAATAATGAGATATACATACATACAGAGCAATAACAAGCCGAGCACTATAGAAGTCAACCCAGAAAAGTGAATATAAGAAAAAACCTTCGCTTAAATAGTCTGTTAAATTACAATTAAACATGACACATTGACAGTATCCTCTCTACATATGTATGTATTGAGAGTTTGCGCAATAAGAACATGAAGTATGTCATGTTATGAAGCTTAGCCAAAAAATTGGTGAACAATAGGGAAGATTGAATTTAAAGCAGAGATATGACTCCAAGCTGATACTGCTGGTGGTCAAAATGATAAATCAATATTTATGTACTTGGTTCGCTACTGGAACAATGGATAGTGGGCAATCCGTCACTGTTGTTGCCAGCAAAAAAAAGAAGGTAAAAGAATAGGTCAGACATGCAGAAACCCAGATTACGAAGCTGCAAAACCAGAACCTCTGTGGCAGAAGTGGCCATAGTGCAGTATTCTGCCTTGTTTGAAGACTGCAAAACGCTGGGCTGCTTAGCCTCTTCCAGGAGAAACGATAATCACCTAGAAAGATATGTGTTAGTAGCAGATCACCTAGCAGCCATATTGCCATTCCAATATGCTCTTGACTACCAGTAGAAAATCCTAATCCGAAGAAGAATGAGCGTAAGGACCCTCACTAAGACAACACAGATATGCATTTCCTTGGGATGATCATCGTTGAGAAAAATATTTCTGAGATATTTGAAGGAAGCATTGATGTAGGCTTCAGGATTTGTGGAAACACCTGAAGCAACTCCCCAAGGTGCTTGTGCTCGTGGTTCTGATGGAGTGATTTTAGAGCCAGGAGGAGTGACAAAGCTCTTTGCAATGTGATGCTGTCCACTTGAAGCTTGAGCATGGTTTGCAATCTCGTGGGATCTTGGTAATATCTCACCAAGATCGCAGCCTCGGTGGCTTCACCGAGACAGGTGACTGTAGAATTTTGTTTGTCCGTTTGCAGTTTCGACGGGATCTCACCAATCACGCTAGTTTCATGTTGATCTCATTGAGAACTCCATTTCAAAAAAAAGAATAAAGGAAAAAGTGTAGTCTTCAGCTCCTTTTGCAGAAGAGCTGTTGCTTTTGCCAATATCTGCTGCCTGCTGCAGCTTGCCGCTCTTTTTGCAGCTGCCTGCTTTTGCAGAAAAGCAATGCTTGCTTCTGCTGATGCTGCTTTTGCAGAAAAAACAGTTGCTGATTTTTACTTGTGGCCTTAGGTAATGCCTGTTTCAGCTTTTTTGAAAATGTGACAAGTTATCGGCAACTCCCTAGGAATTATCCTAGAACTTTGTCTGAGCATTGAGCAACTAATCCTCTTTAATAACTACGAAGTCTGCCCTAGTGATCAGAAGATTCTAAATTTCCAGTGAGGCCCTTTATGGTGAATTTCGGTTTCATCTCGGTGATTTGAAGAGACAAGATCTCAGGATCATAATCAAGTAGCACCTTTTCTCAACTATTTGGAGTTGGCGATAGGAGATCTCAGGATGATTAGGGAAAATGATCTAGGTGACTTAAAAAAGGTGTCTCCCGTATATTTTCACAGTAAAAAGGTATATTTACATCTAGTATGAACTCAAACAATCTTGACACCATGAGAATGTTGAATACAGTATGCTAATTAACTAGAAACCATGATAATACTCGAGAGTTCCATGTCTAGGTTCTTTTCCATTTGAGATGCAAGAGATACTATGAAATAATGACTAAATCCGATTGAAATCCACTATGGTTGGATAAATATAAAGTTCAAGCCCTGAATTCGATCAAAATCCTCGAAGTGATGGAAGGCTGGAGTGTGAGTAGTGAATATAGAGGGAGACCTTCCATGTAGTGCCATGGTCAAAAGTCGACAACTCACTTGAACATAATTACATTAATAACCAGACCCAAAAATACTAATATGAATCATGGGTAGAAAACTAATGAACCACTAATTGATAACCATGAAACTACAAGAAAACAATAAACTGAATAGAGACTTAGTAGTAGCCTAAGAAGCCCAATGCGGAGGAGGAGGCTGTCAGGTCCAATAATAGAGAAATGTATGTCTGCCAGTAACTTCAATTCTTTTGGGTTGCTACTAATAATTGGTCACAATCATGAACCTGCTGAAACACTACTACCTGGGGTAACAAAGTCAAATCAGCAGCTTTTCTGCAAAAGCAGCAACAAAAAAAGGAAGGAATCGCTTTTCTCTTGTTCCTATCTTTGCTGAGACTTTTGAAGTGATTATAGTTTGTAGTCGATCATATTGTAATCTTGAATGATAATAAATTTTTGCAACTTCTTTGGTCTAACATATACATGCATCTGATGGGTAAATAAACTTATACAAATGGTGTAGACATGTGGCAGATTCTTTGTATCTGATATTAGAGTGCTTCCTGACATGTTATCGATCTCAATTTAGTTATGATTGAACTTTTGTAAATAAGAGGATGAGTTATAATTGAACTTTTGTAAATAAGAGGATGAGTCTTACATGACAACTAGGAGTTGAAAAGTGTGAAAAAGAAATGATTAATTTGGAATTATAATGTAATGGTGATGATATATACATGATGACTCTGTAGTAATCAATTGGTTAACCTGTCCTTTTTTAAGTGAATGCCCTAAGTTCCTAACGAGGCTTACAAGTTTCAACTAATCTTCACCATCAATGACTACCCACTAGAGAAATTTCTTTAGAAAATTTCACGTTAGCATAAAATGGATCAAAGCATGACCTGTGGGCTTCACTCCATACCCATAAAATGGACACAATAGCATTCCCTGCTGGCCAAGGCACCCTCAAATCCTAACCTTCCAGAAGGCATTGTGGTACTATTGATCAACACCTTGTGGGTTTTTCCTGTAGATGACTGCATTTCTGTATAGAGCTGCTAAAGAAGAGGCATCATTGAGAGCTGATCCTCGTCTTCTATTAGCAAGAAGAAAAGCCATTTGATTACTAATTAGAGGTGGACATATTTTACACTTTAATCGGCCTTGGTTCCTCCCAAAGTAAAAAAGAAAAGCCTCTTTATATTTAACTTTTCCTGCTTTTACTGCAGTGATTGTGATCCTTCAATCTTTTAATTTCAGGGGAAGATTTAAGGGAAAAAACAAATTGGGAGGGTCATCTTCTTCAACGATGGAGATGTATTTAAGTCAGCACGTTAGGGATCAGATACCCGGTGAACAATCATGCAGGATTGTAGCATGCTCTCCAGAACAACCTAAAGTGTCTGATACATCTAGACAGGGTGCATCAGTCGAGAACCAAGCCAGGGGCATTTGCCTATCAGTTGATCTGAATGATGATGGTGAACTTTTTTTTCCTGCTTTACATTTTCGTTTTCTATTCTCTTCCAAGTAGGGAATATACTCCCTCTGTCCCCTATTAATAGCTCCATTTTGAAAAATAGTGATTTTTATTGAATGGAGCTAGCCACTTAAGTTTGGAGCCTCTTCAACTGGCTCATTTCCATCCAGCCACTTAACTTGAGCCAAATGGAGCTATTAATATGGGACAAACTTTTTTACAAGTATTCTTAATATGGGACGGAAGGAGTATTAGCCTTTTGAAACACCACGTAAGAAGTTTGCTAATATATTACATAAACAAAGATTTACCTAATCTAAAAGAGCATTAAACTTCAATAGCATTTACTAACTTAATATTCCTATGACTTGTGAAGTTATCTGTCTGTTACTATTTCAAATGCCTTTCTTTTCACTCTTTACGTTCTACCTAATCCTTCAAACTGCATTTAATAAGTTCCTATTTCGGCCTCTTTACAGCATACTGACATTGTACAATGATAGAAAAGCAGGATCCTCATTTCCTCTCTATGAATAGAATGCTGTTCGCCATTTGCAAGGAGTTTTGTGGTCATCTCACCAAAGACTAGTTCGATAATTTGAGTTTTGACCAAAAATCTATAACATGCCTTGGACATGGCTATATGTGTCATTCTAGGCCAGAACATTGTACTTGTTGCAAATGCAGTGTGAAGGATCTTGTTTGCGTGGTTTCGGAATAGACGATTTTCGTTATACCATTTTATGCTTCAAAATTTTCTGCTGAATTTTATTTTCTAGTTCAGGTGTCCAAGAATTCTGACTTCCAATGGATAAAAGTCGTAAAATAGGTCGGCCAAATTGGATCATTAAGGACCAGGCACTGCCAAGCTGTGGCCATACTTTCCCAAATCAAGAGCAGTCTGATGTGCTTTGCATCTCCACGGCAGGGAGGGCAAATTCTCTCTCTCTCTCTCCCTCTCCCTCTCCCTCATCACCTTTTAGTGTCTAATATGATGATGATAAAGGTATTTCTGATAAATTTAGAGCTCTTCTACTTTCCAACATATGAAGCCCTTTGTTGATCTCAAATTTGGGGGGTTGATTGCACACGGCTTACCGGTAGCATTGCATCGGACTTTCATTCTTCTTCACTTATGGTCCAAGAATTAGTTGTCTTCGTGCACGCAACTGAAGTGCCACAGCCGCTGACGTAGTATTTGGTCTATGATCTGCGTTTGTAATGAGCGATGTAAATCATAATTCGTGAGCTTCATCTGGTATGTTGTACACCAATGTGGCCAGCAGATCATACGTTTGATGGTAAAATCAGTTCAACTTTAGATACGTTTTGCCAGAAACAAACCACATAGAAACTCGCCCTTTTGAGCACCTGACTTGTAATTTTGTTTTGAGATGGACCTGGGTTCAAATTCAAGGCCTTCTTTCGAAAAGGGCGATTAAAATCCTTGAGCGAGGTTGATAGCAGCAACAGGGTCATAGTCAGAGGATTTCTTCAAGAGGGCAAGGGGAAGCATTGAGAGCTGATAGGTGATATCTTGATAGACCATATCAATGAAAGAACAACGGACATTACTTAGGTTTTCCTCACAGCTTTCGCATGGATGCAAACCCTATTACATGAGAAGACAGCTATGAATGATTTTCTGAGCTGGGTAAATCAGGTCGTGTAGGGCTTGGTGTGCACCACCTACGGATACGAACAACGGAATGTCATCTAAGTTGTAGTGTAGGTTGCAATATGTATCATGGTTTTAAAACCCGAACCGGCAGCTTTTTTGGGCCGGGTCTGCCGGGTAAATTGACCTGGCCGACCAGGCTGGGCTGGGTTTTATAACCCCCCTGCTGCCGCCTTTGCCCCGCCCCTGCCACCGTCGCCATGCCTAAAGGTGAGATCCCCCTCCTCTTGCCGCAAGGGTGAGATCTTTGAGCTTAGGTGGGTTGGTGAGATCCCCCTCTTCCCGCCGCAAAGGTGAGATCTTTGAGCTTAAGTGGGTTGCTTCGCCCGGCAAAGGTGAGATCTTTGAGCGGAGGTGAGTTGCCTCACCCCTGTTGTCGAGCTCCCCTCCCCAAATGACGCCAGCAACCGGGTCGATGACTGGTCCGATTTTTAAAACCTTCATCATGTGATCATATATTTGTTTCCTAGTTGAGCTTGCCCAAAACTCCCGGTCCCAGTAGCCCAATCGAAAACCTTAGTCGCGTGTTCGAGCTTCCTTTGGATCCCTACACTAAATAGTATTATACATATACTTCAAGAAAATTGCAACAAATAATACCCCACAGAAATGCATGCTGGACACGGCAAGAACTGCTTAAGCTTCATGGCGCATGCTGGGGCAAGGAGTTGCCGCATCGTGGTGCATGTGCTTGCGAGCATTGCCTGGGTGCAAGGACATGTTGCATTGCTCATACTACTCATTCAGATATCAGAATAACGTTTTTTGGACGTGTCTGTGAGATATTTCAACCCTC
Source organism: Houttuynia cordata (assembly GCA_039654745.1). Taxonomy (NCBI): domain Eukaryota; kingdom Viridiplantae; phylum Streptophyta; class Magnoliopsida; order Piperales; family Saururaceae; genus Houttuynia; species Houttuynia cordata. The sequence continues at coordinate 2,610,801 of CM077511.1, forward strand.
ATGGCCACCCATCAAAAATGAAATGCTAATCTAAGCAATAATTTGAAAGACTCATTAGTACTTGGTTTCATGGAATGTCATATTGGATATCGGTAAAATATCGGTCGACCAAAGAGACGAAATATCAGAGATATTTTGTAAAAAAATATCGGTGGTCGAAAACTAGTTTTTACCATATATTTTCATAATCTAACTTCTAAAATGAGGTATACTAATTTAGATAAAGTATAGATTTTAAAATATACATAAAAATGCATATTAGGATGGGAAACAAATGGGAAAAGTTGTTTTTTTTTTCAAAAATGTTTTTTTTAAAATGGCAATATATCGGTCCAAAACCTATATCACCGATATTTGGAATTTTTTGAAAAAACGAGATTGACTCGTATTGGTGTATCGGGTGGGGCCTGATACCGATATATCGGCGATAGGTGAGCCGGCATTCCATGCCTGGTTTATTAGCACCAAGTTTTAGCTTTGGTAGTAAACTGCAGCTCTGCCTAGAGAATCCCTTGAAGGAACGGTTTTAATCAGTCAAGTAGTCTGCTGCTCGTACAGTGAAATGCATTTATGAAAGTCGGTATACTGGACAATAAAAGGTTGAATTAGAACACAAAGATAACACACTGTCCGGTCATTTGATCGACAACATCTTATTTGGCGAGCACCTTAGCCGCTCACTTTTCTACTTTACTAATGTGAGTGTCTCACCGTTTGTCACTTATGACAAGGGTTCCTGAAAGACGCAAGATAGCTTCATCCTGGTAGACCTTGGCCAACTGGTTCTCCGGCAATGTCACCGACACCGTCCTCCCCAGCCCCTCCTCTGGCGACGGCAGCACCAAAATCAGCCCCTCCCCCTCGGCCTTCTCCACATGATACCCAACGTGCAGCGGCTTCACATTATCGGCGAACATTGCACCATAAGCAAACACATGCTCCAAGTTCACACAAGTTAGTTCTGGCCCATACATTTGAAATGGTGGCGGGAATTTTCCTTGCGGGTCCCTCCTTGACTCCACCCAATCAATAACTGACCAATACTCTTCTTCCTTGACTTCAGACAAGTGGCGACGTATAGCACCGGCCAAGTTGCCCAATTTGTCATCCTCCATGTAGGCCCCTTCTACTGAAACCTTAGAGAAGTGCATTGCATTGCCATAGAAGCCATGGGGTAGCGGGGCATGCATTAGCTTCTTGAAGTCTATGCCCACAGTCAGGCTGTGTTCGTGCCCGTCCACCGCCCTATAATGCACAGTGCGCGACCAAAACAGGGCGGCAAGCGCGTCGAACGGCGTGGCCTCAGGGGAATGTGGATAGACCTCAGAGAGCAGGGATTTAACGGAGCTCTCTGGGAATTGGAATGTTGCAGAGAGCATCTTCACCTGACCCGGTGGCGGTTGTGCCTTCAACTTGGACTCATAGAACCGGACCGATTGTGTATCAGTGTTCCGGTTGGTTCTGCCGCGGAGCGCTGGAACGAGGCAGAACGGCGGGTGGGCTATGGCGATTCGGCGGTTGTGCTCGCTCCAGGCCTTCATCAGTAGGGTGGCACAGACGGGGTCAGCATGTATGTGGGTCAAGGTGAGGCCTATTGCAACACCACCCCTTTCAAACTCGTTGATCTGCAAAATTGAATCAAAGGTGTGCAATCAATATGCAGTTGAAACATATTGAATTTGAAGCTACAAATGCATTATAGATAGTGATACTTGTAACAAGGCCATCAAGAAGTAATAAAACTGGACCAAAGTCCCACCTGCTTTCCTATCCATTAATTGTACTTGTCCATCCAACCAATTGGAGCAATATAGGAGCACATGGACAATGACAATGCTGTCTGGACTGACAAATCAACATTATAAATGCGCATTGGTGGCTGGCTACTTTGAGGGACTGGCTTTAATTGGTTAGGACAGGGATAATAATATATGAAGATAATGAGCCTAAAATGAGCCCCCAATTGTAAGGGACCACGTGGCACAAACGGCCAGTAGGTAAAGGTAAAATTGTTAGGTGTGCTTGGCATGTCGCGTTGGGTTTGCGCCTAGCCAATGACATTGCACCACACAAGAAGTCGGGAGGGCGGGGGAATTTCAGTGGCCGGGCACAAAGCCTACATGGTTTGCCCCAGTGCACTCGATCAATAGAGGTGACAACACTACTCCCGATTGCCTGTGACAAGTGGAAATTAGCTGGAAATACAAGGGAGGAGTGAAGACTGATCTCAGGCAACCTTGATTTCCAGCTAATTTCCCAGACAAGGGTGCTTTTGGCAAACTTGATTTGGATTTAGAGGTGTAATTCTTAGAATCACGTCACTGAAAGAATCTCGTGAGATTTGGCAAAATGACAGGGTGGGCAGCCCTGTTTCAAGTTATAATAAGAATCGCATCATTATGGGGTGAGATTTTCGAGAAGAATCAAATCATGCCCAAAAAGAAGTTACCAAACGCAGTATTTAGACAAATCCGGTGATTCTTAAAATCACAGGTTCTACATCTACGTTGCCAAATGCACCCTAATGGAAGACAAAAGGGTTAGACAAAAAAGTTGAAGATGGTGGGTCCCACACTTTTGGGAGGTATTACTCCCGGCTATGCCGCAAAGGGAGAAATTATCCAGTAGAACTTGTTGTGTGGGACAATGGCAGATAGGCCGTTCGGATGTTTAACAAATTTTAGGGGCAGCTAAGTGTCAAGATCTGAGCAACTTACTGTTAGTGTATGTGCCAAAAAAATAAATGGACGTATCTACAGGCCGTGGTAGAATGGTTCTATCAGATAATTTCTCCTGCCAAAGGTGGATGCCATTAATTGTGGCAAACAACAACAGAGTACATGTGTACATCAATCCTAGAGACCGAGACCGATGGCTCCTCTAAAAGTGGCATAAAATGTGACGTGGTCTAGCCGTTGTACCCAATAATGTCATGCTGGTGAAAAAGTATTGGGCTCGCCGGGTATTTGACATCAATTTTGCGCCTGGCCAAAGGAAAACCATCTCGACATTGGGGTGTGAATTGGCCTTGCAAACCCACGTGCGAGGCCAGCAGCCAACAATTGCCCCATGTTAGATGTATAAACGAGAACACCGTGATTTGCATTGCTCAAAAGGTTCTCAACTTATCATTCGCCCCATATGATTTATGAGCACTATACATCACTCAATACATATAAGGACTCCGGCGTTTTCCTTTTGCCATTACTTTGGAGGATGTTATAAACCACGCAGAATTATTATTGGGTGTCCTTGGCACACTACTCAAAGCTGCGGATCTCCAAGATCGACAGTGCTCGTGCTTTCACGCATGCAATCAGCAGCTTGGTGCCAAATAACTAGAGCATGTGTGTGCCATCAATTTTGGAGATTGATAGCTCTTTAACGCTATGCATAAAACTGATGTGACTAGGCCGTTGCACCCAATAATTTCTTAAAAGCACATCATATATAAAAGGAAATTCGTGCTTGGCGTGGCCCCCATTGATAGTCATTCTTGGGTCCGTTCTACTTTGGTAACAGATTGTGTTTGACATAGACCACGATCTTTCTAAACTTCATGCAAATTGAAATAATCTATTCTTTATACAGAATTGAAATAATCCTGGAGGCCAATAGATAAGTACCTATTTTATGGTGATTTTAAACAAATTACTCCCTCTGTCCAAAATTACCCATCCTCGTTAGAAAACCAAACAAAATGAACTAAAATTGGTTTTGTATGAGGACATGAACCTTTGGACGGAGGGAGTAGTACCTATTTCAATGGTATTTCTTGTAGAAGAATTGAACCTATTCTCATGCTATTCTTGTAGAAGAATTGAGCCTATTCTCATGCTAATACACAGATTTGTTCTGTGAAGCCAAGATACTTCGTCTAAGAGATCAGTACCTATTTTGACGATGCTTCTTGTCAAGATTTGAACCCTATTGTCATGCTAATAAGATAGTGATTAGAATTGTTATCTCATCCACCATGTAAAAGATGTAACTCTATTGTCATGATTCATGATAAGTACCAACAATATTGCCAAAAAAAAAATGACTATGTACCTGCAACTGGTAGGGAGACCAAATGTGGGGGTCCTCAGGCATCTCTTCCCAATAGGTTAGCTCCTTCTCCTCCTCCGCCGTGGCCGACCGGAGCCACTCCTCCACGCTCCCCTTGACACTCGCCAGCCGAAGCCGTACCCCCGTGTCAGAGTACTTAACCTCCCAATTGCCCTCCTCGTCCCGCCGCAGCCGCCCGGTGACAACCGGGTAGAGGGCCAGCGTCTCAGCCAGCGACTCCCGCAACTGCGTCAGCCGCAGCGGGCAGTTGAAGTCATCGGGGTCGGAGCGATAGTAAAACACAAGTCGGAGGCTATGGAAGCCCATCAGGTGGTCGAGCACCGACAGCGGGAAGACCTCCCCTGGATTGACTGGCTTGCTCGCCACCGCTGTCGTCAGGCCCCGGATAGCCACCTTTTTTCCTTGCCCAGCCATATTCAGAGCTTACTTTCTAAGTTAGATCTTACTTCCAACTGTGATGTGTATATATAGCACACAACTACACATCACAATGGAGGTGAGATCACCGCTCATTAGAAGGTGACTACGCTACTGACTTTGTCTGTGGCAGGAGCTGGAGGAATTGGGACCAAAACAGTGTTTGGTGCTGCTCTGGATTAATTGAGGGTGCAGAGTTTAATGCAATGTTTTTGGTTTTCTGGAGTCTGTTGTGGGTGGGATTTAAAGGCCAATTGTGTAAGTTAGTTGGGAAGATTGAAGCGTAGTTGAATGGGTGGAGACTTGTGCCATTAGTGCACGCCTAGCTAAGCTGCACGAAACGCTGGGAATAAGTACGGGCGAGCATGGGAAGGTGAACCTATTTTGACGACTGCCATAGTGCCATTGCCTTGCCGTGGGCTTTCCTTTCATCCTCGAGGGCTTTGGCTTTGGTGGTAGCTCAATATTGAATATTGAGTACAGAGGGATTGGCGGTGGGCTAAGTGACAAAGTACGGGTACGGCAATAAAACGGCGAGGTAAGCGTACGGAACAAAACGGCAGAAAACAGAATATACGGGAAAATAACGTGAAAAAAATAGAAAAATAATAAAAATAAAAAATTAATATAATAGGTATAAATGTTAAATAATAATATATTGCAAAGTTGTACATTTAAAAAAGGAGTTGCACTTTAAATAAAAAACGTGTTTTACGTGTTTAAACGCGTTTATCGGGATAAAACGTGTTTATTTTGGGAAAAACACGTTTTCCTGTTTTAAACGGGGAGTTTTACGGCTGAGTGGCTGAAACGCGTAAAACGCGTTTTATACGCGTTTTAAACGCGTTTCTGGTCACAGAGGCGGTGGGATACGGTGCTTTAAGAGGCTGATTGCCCTGCCTTTTTAATCGGGTCCTAAGGACTCAGACACCCTTCTTTATAAAAAAAATTAAGTATCGAGTATAGAGGATCATATTATGTGGAGAGTCCAATATTGAATCACAAGACCATATGTGGAGTTAATCAGGTTAACACCACATGAGCTCTATGTGAGCTCAATATTGACACTAAATTCATCGAGTAAATGCAAAATTAATCAGGTTGAACCCATATGGAGTTACAATGTGTTACCCCGGCCCTTGAACTTTTCCAAAGACTTTGGGCTGGTTGAGCTGTCCAAATCTAAGGCTGACGGGTGACATGGTGATTACAAGGGGTTTACTAGGAGTTTCTCCCCTAAACTCGCGAGATATCGTGGAGATCTCAGTATCAGTAGGATTATTAACGCACGAGACCATGCAAGGATGTAGCAAAAAAGAAAAAGACCATGTAAGGCATTTTGTCCTTTTCTCGGAGAGATCTAGGCGAGATCTTGCCATTTCTTGACCAAAGCTTGCTCAATCTTGCATGGAAAATATAAAAAATAAAATGGGTGATATTTTTTAGCACCCTAAAATTTATCCGTAACACCCACTTTTGTAAGTAGGTATGGAAAAAAGTCAATTTTTCATAGCGTGTTCAATAACACCCCGTTGTTACATTTTGATGGTAGAGCTCGACCAACAAGAGTCTCACTCTTTGATAGTGGCCTTCCACCACTGACAAATTTACGGTTTCATTGAGCTCAATTTAGCAATAGGGGTCCACCATCATAACGGTAGTGTCTGACCGTCATAATCCAACAATAGGGGACAAAATCGTGAATGAGAAGTGTGGTGCTACTGAGAAAACTGGGCTGCTAAAAAGTCCCACCCTTAATTAAAGGGGAGGAAGAAGAAGTTGATCATCCTTAATGAGTGAGACAACGTACATCCTGCTAAGCCCCATAAATCATCTAGCCTCATGATAACTTAGTATAATTTACCCTAGTACAAGTATAGTAATAGTATTAGGGCTCATATATGTTAATATATAATTAGGTTGTGAAAACATATAGAAAAAATTCTTTATTATCACCAAGATAATCTCTCTAGGATACCTACAGGGTATCTCCGAGCTATGTGACCAGAAACGCGTATAAAACGCGTTTTACGCGTTTCAGCTACTCAGCCGTAAAACTCCGCATTTAAAACTAGGGCTGCTCACGAGCCGAGTCGAGTCGAGTTTTGGCTCAGCTCGACTCGAGCTCGAGGTTTAGAAACTGGGCTCGAGCTCGACTCGGCTCGAGTCGAGCCCAAGATTTATCAACTCGAGCTCGGCTCGTTGTAAAGCTTGACAACTCGAGCTCGAGCCGGCTCAATGCAAAAACTCATATTTCGGTTTTGGTGGGATTCGAACCCAAACACAAAGGAGCATTCTCAAGGCTTTAACCAGTTGACCTACAAATATTTTTATACTCTTTATGTACAAAAAAAATATTTATTACATATTTGAAGTGGGCTTCACTGATAATTTTTTTTTATAACGAAGGGTATCGAAGTCCTTAGAACCCAACTAGAAGGGGCAAGAAAACTAATCCCTTAGAGCACTGCATCCCGCCGCCAATCCCCTTGGGTGCATAATAAGGCCCACCCATCATACATATTTGAGGTGGACTTCACCCCGCCATTACTTATCACCCATCGCCTCCCACCACCGGTCCACCACCCAACACCCCCGCTGTCGTCGCTCCCCGCCGCTGTCGCCCCTCGCCGCCCACCACAACCCCCACCACTGCCAACACCCTCGTTGCCGTCGCTCCCCACCACCCCCTCCGTCGTCACCTCCCACTGTCGCCCATTGCCTTCCTATCGCCGTTTGCCGACACCCCCCCCCCCCCCCCGCCACCACCCATCGCCCATTGCCGCCCACCACCCATTGCCCCTTGCCGACCGCCACCCCCGCTGCTATCACCCACCACAGTGGGGGCGGCGGGGGGCGATAGGTGGTGGGCAGCAGCGGTGACGGTGTCGGTCGGCAAGGGGCAATGAGTGGTGGGCGGCAGTGGTGGCGGTAAGGGGCGATAGGTGGTGGGCGACAACGGTGACGATGGGTGGTGGGCGGGGAGCGGTGTCAGCCGGGGGCAGTGTCGGCATTCGGCAAGCGGCGGTGTTGGTAGGCGGCGATGGAGAGGCAATGGGCGACAGTGGGAGGTGACGACGGAGGGGGTGGTGGGCAATGGCAGTGGTGGGCGGCAAGGGGCGGTGGCTAAAGGTAGGAGGCGGGGGGCGGCAACGATGGCGGGCTATGGGGGCAGCAGCAGTGGGCGATAGGGGTCATGAATTAATATGAGAGTTTCATATCGTCTAACAGTATGAATCTAAGGCTATACATGCTCTATAAAAAGGAAAGAAATGGTAGTCCTTTAATTTAATTAAAAGGAAACCAAAATGAGTTAAGCATATGGGCCTTCTTTAGAAAAGAAAGTCGAGTCGAGCTCGAGCTGATTTTCGAGTCGAGCTTCGAGCTAATTCGAGTCGAGCTTTTTCGAGTCGAGCCGAGTCGAGCTGTAGGTTGGCTCGAGCTCGAGTCGAGTTGGACTCGAGTCGAGCTGAAAATCGAGCCGAGTCGAGCCGAGCCAAAAAAACTCACGAGCTGGCTCGGCTCGTGAGCACCCTTATTTAAAACGGGAAAACGTATTTTTCCCAAAATAAATGCGTTTTATCCCGATAAACGCGTTTAAACACGTAAAACACATTTTTTTATTTAAAGTGCAACTCCTTTTTTAAATGCACAACTTTGCAATATGTTATTCTTTAATATTTATACCTACTATATTAATTTTTTATTTTTATTATTTTCTCATTTTTTTCACGTTATTTTTCCGTATATTCCGTTTTATGCCGTTTTGTTCCGTATGCTTACCTCGCCGTTTTATTGCCGTACCGTACTTTATCACTTAGTCTCCGAGATCCCTTCTTGGGCAGACTGAGAACCAAGATTGTGAACCTTGGTAGATAACACACTAGTGCGTGATTACACACTGGTGGACTTAGTGGGTAGTTGCCTCACATAGTTTAGTGGGAGTAGTGGGCCTAATAACTAGCGGGCTTTTTTTGTAACCAAACCCTTGGTATAAATATATGGCAAGCCAAAGGCAGAGTGATGATGAGAGCTGTTGTCATAACTCATAACCCAAGTTTTCAATGAAATAATTTACTACTCCCCGAGGTGTTCATGGACCCAAGTGCCGAACCCTATCGGCATTGCCATGATACATAAGCATTCAATATACACAACATCCATCTAAACATGGTAATTCGATAGTAATTGTGATAGTCCATCAAATAAACATGTATAATCAAATTATTTGAATCCATTAACATAAGCATTCAACAATCTCAATTCCATAAGCATAGACATCGATAAATCTCGTTTCAAAACATGGTGGAACATGCCAATAACAGGATCGCACAAAGAGCATGTAGGTTCATGCATCCTATCTTGTTTCGAAGCGAAGAATCCTTCAAACCTTCAAGATCCAATCCTTCTCCTCCGAAACCCT